>VYZQ01018513.1:419-11652 GCA_013400655.1 Mystacornis crossleyi
TGGCAGAACGAAGCTGCAATGCCCAATAAGTAAATTTGGATGATTCTGAATCCCCCAATTTAGCCAAATCAACAGTTTTTTTACCGACAGCGTCCCAAAAGGAGACACTGCAAATTAAATCAGGGGTAACATTGGGGAAGTGAAGAAAGAGCCAGCGTACAAACCGCTTTAGGTTGTCCTTAGAAAAGACAACCCCTTCCACTGTTAAAACATTAACTAACTGATAATAAACTCCTTTAGGACGAACTTATAAAGGAACGAAAAAGAAATTACCAAAACCTAAAAACTGCTCCGGAGCCCATGCTCCACGCACCCGGGGTTTGGATTAAAATAAAAAAACACCGGGAAAACCACAAATTGCACCCCTTGGGTGCCTTTGATCTCAAAAACAAAAACTTGTAAAAACAGAAAAAAAGGAAAACTCGCGCCGGAGAGGAAGAAACTGAGGGAGGGCAAAAGACCAACCCTCGGGGCTGCGCAGCCACCCAGAGCCTTTGAAAAGGCCATCAAAAGAAGCCAAAGGCTTCTATCCCAGTACCCCCAAGGGAGATACTTACCTGGTCCCCAACGCGTTGTTAAAATCCTATGGTTGCTTCTCCTCGCCAGGGAGAACTCCTCTCGAGTGCAGAGGAGCTGCTCTCCCTATCCGCAGGGAGCGCACTCTCACGAGGAGAGCTGCTGCGACCTGCGGTACCTTGACAACCCGAGGTGCAGGACCGGGATCACTATCCTCGCGGTCCTCAAAGCTGAGACGTGAGGTCTGGTGGAGCAAGGGGGCCCCACATTGGGCGCCAAGATATCGAGGGGTGATTCCGTCTGGAGCTGTTCCTCCGGTGACCCGGCTCCCTGTTCCCNGTTAAAGATGTATGTAGTACAATATGTATCTGGGTCACTTTTCCATCCACTGTTCAGATCTTAATTTAAACTGAAATCAGCTGGGGATTTAATTGCTCAGAACAAGAAGAAGGTGGCAAAATTTTCCAGCTGTCCAGCCTTTAACCTAGAAAATACGAGTTGCATCATTTCACTACAATGTTTTCAGTGAGTGCTCACTGGGTGTTCTTTGGTAACCACCAGCAATGGAATTTCTGCCTTTTCATTATAAAGTCCTTCAGCACCACTGATTGCACTTAAGGTCCTTCTGCACCTTAAAGATTACACTGTAAGGACATGCTAGCTCTAAGACAGTATATGTTGAATATAACTTTGATTTCAGTCAAATACTCATTCATTTGCACACTGACAGAGTAGTTTTCTCTTCTTCCAAGACTCAAACATGTACATATTTTTGGATATTATTAAGGGTTTTTTTCCAAAGAGAGTCACATACTCTGTACTTCCCCCAGTCTAAATGAAGTGAATTCAGTCACGTTTCGTTCAGTGGAACCTTGAAGTTGCACAAGGCCAGTGCCTTCTATTTCTGGTTTGCTTTTGCACACGTAGTGCCTTGTATAGGCACTTGTATGGGCACTTCCAGTTCTCAAACTCACTCTGTTGGAGTGAGATTTTGCTGTGTTTAGATTGAGCATAATACCACCTACGCTTGCATGGCTGGAGCCCGAGCATCTGGCACACTGGATCACACTTGCAGTTGTGGATGTGTGGACAAATCAGGACACAAGTTTTCAATAACAGGATTAGTATTGGGAGATTTAATTCCTTTATCTCTCCAACCCATAAAACATTCATTGTTTTAGTGCTGGCTGGCATTTTCCTCTCAAATCAGATTTCTCTGAAGACTTTGGAAAACTGTTACCTGAGTGTAAATGTGATTAAGCTGACACTGCAGTTCTTTATTGTCTGAGCTATTAACATTCAACACCTGAACCAGTTCCCATATAAGTAAGAGTGAACAGGAAAATTATTATAAGAAAGTCAGACATTTTAAGATGTCGTGGTGTGACACTGGCACTCACAAAAGCTGTTCATTCACCTTTTTCTGTTGTAGTCAGGCAGATGAGAGGGGAAAAAAGAGTTAATGAAGGGCTTATGAGTTGAGATAAGAACTGGGAGGAAAACACTCTAAGGGCAAAGCAGGTTCAAATTTAAAGGTATAACGTAAATCCATTATTAATAAAGTCAGAGGAGGATAATGAGAAGTAAGCCTTTAAAACACCTTTTCTTCCTCCAGCCCCTCCCTCTTTCCCACCAACAGCACAGGGAGACAGGGCATGGGGGTTTTGCTCAGTTCCTCACCCGAGATCTTTTTCAGTTTGCTCAGGGAGAGGATTCTTTCTTCTGTTATGCTGTGAGTCCCTCCCATGGGCGAAACAGTCTTCCAAAAATTGTTGTGGTGTGTGTCACTCCTCCACAGGTTGCAGTCTTTTAAGGATAGGAATTTTGGAAGCAAGGGGTCTCCTTCTCGATTTCTGGAAGCAGGGGCCCTCTCTCTTTATTTGGGTCTCCCACTGGATCACAGCTTCCTCTGGCATCCACCCGCTCCAGCATGAGCACTTTTCTCATGGGCTGCCAGTGGATTTGTGCATCCCCCATGGACTTCATGGATTACAGGGGGACAGTTTTATTCACCATGGTCTTCACCACAGCTTGAAGAGGAATTTTGGCTCCAACTCTTTGAGCATCTCCTCCCTCTCCTTCTCAACTGACCTTGATGCCGCCATGTTGTTCTCTCTTACATGTCCTCGCTTCCTCCTCTTCTCTATCTAGAAGCAAAACTGCTGCCCATATAATTAACAAGTTCCACTAATTCAAAGATTCTTGCAGCATCCCACAGTGCAAAGAGATTGATTTAGTTTAGGTTCTGTGTCAGGGAATTGCTTGCCATGTTTCCATTGCTGGCCACGTGGCCCCTCCACCACCGCACAGGTGGTGGTGACGGCCGCCACAGCACTGGCATTATTTAACGCTTCTTTTCATGTGGAGCACTGGGAAAGAGAAGACGCTGCTACCCCTGCCTGGCTGCCCACAGCACAGCTGGCTAGGGGCAGCCAGGCAGGCAAGGATCACTGTGGGCTGCACTGAAATGGCAGCAACTGCGGCAGCACATCACCACATGCTGCCCTGGGATTGCGGCAATAGCGGCACCTTGCCACCCCTGAGGAAAAAAAAAACCATGCATGTGCTATTTTGATTTTCTTCATAAATATGTCATCACAGAGGTGTTACCAACTGTTGCAGTGCATGTGGCAGTAGCCACAATGCCCACACCAATGAATTCCTGGTGGACAAGCACCCAGAGCACTGGAGTCTAACTTCGTGGTCATGGCAAGTTCCCATATTCCACTGGGAATTACATTTTGCATATTGTTCAGTCATAGGTTTAAGATTTCCCCACACATTTTTAGGTATGTCCTTATGTTTATGTATATCCCTTATGGAATATGTATGATCTCTGGAAAGTTCTGTTCTATTTGGTACCCCATTTGTTAATTTGAATAGAACCCTCCCCTGAGTTTGTCCCATTGGATGTTTTCCCCTGTCACCCCACAATTTACAGAACCCCGTTGGTTGTAACCCTTTATTCTGCCCCTTTTCACTCCCATACAAAAATAGCCATCCGGCTTTGTTCTTTGCTCTTCTGCTCTTACGCTTCGCCTATAATAAAGGATTGGAACCACACAGAGAGCCCTTCTCTCTCCTTTACCTCTGCCAGCGCTCCTTTTACATAGGTTTGCTGCCTGCTCCTTGCGGGGGAGCTGGCATTGGCTGCTACACTGTAGCTGAGCTTCGTCTGCTGTACTGCAGCCAGGTCCTGTCCCCAGTGACACCGCTGGCAGTTAGGCGCTGTGCAGACCCTGGGCAGCCTGCTACCAAGCATCAACCAACCTCTCTCTAATTAGGCCAGCAGCATGTCCACCTTCAGAGCCATCAGAGACTGGCTCTGCCAGACATGGTGGAAGCTACCAGCAGCTTCTCACAGAAACTACTTCTGTGGCCCTCCCACACTACCAAAAAGCCAGGCCATGCCGAATCAACACACAAGAAAAATGTCTGAACAGATTTGGTGGTACTTTATAATTTGAAAAATAGGATACGGGATTCATGATGGAAAAGCTGTTGTTCACCTCTGTTAATCTGGCTTTACCTACGTCAGTTTGCTGTTATAAGACACAGAAAAGATATTTTAGATATTTTTTGGTCCCCAGAGACAGAAATGGATTTTCTCAGATTGTAGATTTTGTTGTGTCTTTTATTCTGTAAATACTCTACAGAAGTTCTAAGAGTGAAAAACATGCAATGCACTTAGCAGGAGACTTGTCTTTGTGTTAAATCTCTGCTTGGAAAACATGAAGGGAATTTTCTACCATAATGGAACTGGTTTTCAGCACTTGTCATGCATTTGTCTTTCAGCCTGCCATCCCTGCTGCAAATGGCTTTGTCTGTGGACTCAGCTTTGTACTGTTGGCAGCAGCTGAGAGCTCAAAGTCCCTCCCAGGCTCTATCAGAATCAACACCACTGCTGTTTTCCATCAGAGACAAACCAAAACGCATTCTAAACAAATGGAGGATTGTGTTGCGTGACAATGGGACACAGTAGAAAGACTGGAAACAAGCTTCTACATTTTATTCTGGAAACAGGATACAGACCACAAAATACACACGGCCCATTTTCTGCCCCAAAATCTTTTTGGACAGTTTCACAGGTAAAAAAATTCATTCAGTGATCTGTGAGATTCAAGAACTCTCTCTGAAATTGTGATATTTGAGTGTGATGGAAAAGGGCTGCTTTTGTAGTTGCAACAGTACTAAAATTTAGGTGATGATAATTTGTAGCAAAATGGCAATCAGTTGACTCTGAAATGGCAGATTAAAGCAAGTAAGCACTGGGAGTGCCTAATCACTACTGTGACCAGCTTTCTTAATGGAATGCTTGCAACCATTCTCTTGGTAAAAAATCAAGTTCTTATTTAAAAATCTTTCTGGTTTTATGTTGCATAAACCTCTGGTTTTTAAGAGCACAAAAAGAATTCACTGGGTATGTTGAGACACATGAAATTCTGTGGATTTCAGCAGCTCAATTTTGATATATTTTTGATGTCATAAAGTGACTGTCTACCAAGGTAGAAATAACATACATGTATATGCAAATGCTAGGTCAGATTTCTTTCCAAGTGCTGGTTTGAAACTATGTAAATCCCCCTAGCACACATTATCAAGTCAAAAAGATGCCCAGGGAACTATCATCACAATAAAGAGAAATGGAAGTTGTATATCCATCTCTAGCTTTGAAATTTTCATTCTGTATACTAGATACGCCCACTCTTAATGCGACCTTCCATTTGCAAAATCCTTCATGGATTCCTGATGGGAACATTTCCATAATTCATTGATTTGGTTTTTAAGGTTTGTTTGGCTTTTGTTTGATTTTGTGCTTATTTTCAAGACTGAAGCAGTGAGGAGACATTAAAGATCTTGGAGATCTGAGAGATAAATAGTGTTTTTAATATGTGAGAAAACAGGAGTTAACTATAATAGTATGAAAATATATCTCACAAACTCTTCTAAAGAAAAAAATTAGCATCTTGGTTAAGCAGCTGATTAATTCATTCTGGAGAAAGGAAGAGGATAGAGAAGTGAAGTTACTAATGTTCCTGTGACACAGAATGGGGCTTGTTCATTAAAGAAAGGATACATTCTCATTTCTGACTAGTTTTAATTTATTTTATACCTTTTCAGGCTGAGTAGTTTTTACTTCTTTCTGGTGGTTCTGAGTTGGTTTCCACAAGAGGAAGTTTCCACGGGGAGATTACGAAGCTGCCTCTGCTTGTGGTGCTGCTTGCCAGCATGATTAAGGGTGCTATTGAAGACTATAGAAAATACCAGTATGATAAGACAATAAACTTCACTAAAACCAGGGTATACAACAAGTAAGTAAACGAAATCAATTTTTTTTTCCTTGCTTCTGTTATGGTAGAAACTGCTCATCTGATTTTACAGTAATTCCCTCACTGACCTTTCGGAGTACTATAAGTTTGGAAAAACTGTTACAAGAGATTTTTTTCTACCTTTAAAAATGCCTGATTTATCTCAGTTAAATCACCTCAGTATCACTGAGGCTTTGTTTCATATCACAGCAGTGTGTTTCTTTCCAAGTTTTCAGAGCAGCTTGCCAACACGTACAACATCCTCTCCTGATAGCAGAAGGATCTGGAGAATAAATGAAACTTAGCCAAGTCTGGAACAGAAAACTGGGGCTCTTAAGAAAATTGGAGCAATGTCTTTCAGATGTTTCACACTAAAACCAGTAATACAGAAATTAATGGTCAGCTACATTCAAGGTGAATCATAATGAGGAGATGAAAAAGTTCTGGGAATTCCAGTAAGCAAAGAGATCAATACAGGCCAGCTTGGCTTTGAAGCTGCAGGAAGCTGTTTACTCAATACTGACTCAGAAGGAAGAAATATTTTCATTACAATTTTTATTGCAGTTTCTTGTCCAAGTACTAACTTGACTTGAGACTGCTTAGCTCGTCACTAATGAAGCAAATTTGTTTTCATTTCAAAGAAGTTTAAATATTTGTGTTCTTTTTTTTTTACCTTTTTTTTACCCTTAAGCCCAGGCCATAGACAAAAAGAATTGCTGTGGCTTGTACACGTCATTAGCTCTTCTGGAAATTAACCCTCATCTGTGCTGACATACTTATATATCAGAGGAAGAAGGATCAAAGCAGAAGGGGTGTCTGGGTGAGAGAGGAAGCTTTGAGGTCTATCAGGAAGAAGGATCAGTCTGAGGGGCAATTCAGGTACATTGCCCTTCACTTGCTTACAGCTATTTCTCTGACTACAAAATCATAGCTTTGCTTGACTTGGGAGAATGAAAGTTTGTTGTTTGTTTAGTAATAATCCATGTTATGGTCATGAAAACAAACAATAGATCGATGAAATAAAAAAGAAATATTGTCTGTACTGAGGCTTGTAGCAGTCTTTTATTGACATCTGGGATGTGGAGTTCTGCCCATTACCTTTGAGCTTCCTGGCAACGCCCAGGGTCATAAAGTGATTCTGAAACTCCTGGAGTGGCCTGTGAAAATCGTGTGTATGTTCTCAGCTTTGCCACTGCTCTGTGTTAAAGCAGAGACACTTCATGAGAGCAGAGAGTTACTGCCAGGGAAATGGTCTGAACAGGGCCTCCAGGCATCTGCTGACAGGAAGAACAAAACATTCAGGATGCTTTTGGCATATGTGAGGTGCAGCTGCCCCAGCAGGCTCTAGGACCTGGTGCAGCTGAGTCAGGATGATCCCTGTCCCTGCGTAGGTGGAGGTTGGAGTGTAAGAGGAAGCCCTGGGCTTTGGACATCTCAACTCTTCTCTCCACCATTTGGGAGTTCATTTGGATTATTGAACTCTTCTAACTTTGTTTTCATCTTGAAGCTACTTTTTGAAAGGAAAAGCAGATGTCAAGGAAAATTGTTCCAGGATGCTTCTCTACAATGATATGGAAAAGATATTTTTTCAAGGAGACCTGCTGCCGATGTGGTGCTGCAGATGTGGAAATCCAGAATGAGGAGCTGGAGAAGAGACGAAAAGTAAAGAAAAGAAAGAAGAAAAATGAAAATAAACGAGTGATCATCTCCAACTTGCCCTTTGGAAGTAAGAATTGGAAGGAAAATCCGAACAGATACTATGACTCCAATGAAATTAAAACCACAAAATATACCATCCTAACTTTCCTCCCTAAAAATATCTATGAGCAGTTTCACCGCTTTGCCAATATTTATTTCGTCTTCATTGTACTGCTGAATTTTGTGCCAGTGGTAAATGCTTTCCAACCAGAAGTGTCTGTGATCCCAGTTTGTGTTATAATGGCCATTACAGCCATTAAGGATGCTTGGGAGGACTTCCGGCGGTATAAATTAGACAAAGAAATCAATCATATGGGATGCTACATTTACAGCAGGTGAGCTTCATATAGCTTTTCTTACCGAAAACACTGGCTCAAGATCTTTTGTCAATGGTGAGGCTTTTTGTTTAAAAAAATTATAAATAACTGCTGAAAAACCACAGTCATTAGGTGAAATGGGAAAAATCATGGCCACTTTATTTCACCTGGTATTTGTTCTCATACAGGGAAAGATAGGGGTTTTTGTAAAGCATTTTTATCCTGGGAAGTTGAGTGTGAGTTTCATGATACTGGTGTGTCTATCAGCCTCTTAGACTGGCTGTGGACTGAAAACAGGTGCTTAGAGAGCTACAAGCAGCTGAATTACTAAGGCATTTTCAAGAGGCTTTTAATTCTATCAGTATAAGGTAGCACAGAACAAGATCTGTCTTGGGACTTGTTTACATTCTTAGATGCCAAGAAATCTCTTAAAAACCTGGCCCTTTGAACAACATTTTATTTTATACTCTACACTGTTGACTAGCTTTCAGTTATTTTTTCTTTCTTAGGCAATATGTTAAATGAACCTGTAAAAACACAGTCTAGAAACGAAAGATAGTAATATATGCCTTTGTTTAGTCACCTCTAAATGAATTAACTACATGTGTCTGCACTCACTTCAAAGTGTTTCATGACTTCTTGCTTTTAGGACATTCAGAAGATTGAAAATTATGTTTTATTGTATCAAAACTGTTCTCTCAGCAAAGTAGCAAATGACTTCTCCCTGATAAAATATCACATCTGGGAGTCAGAAATACAAAACTTCCCATCTCCGTGAATGTGCCTGTCATCCCTCAAATTAATCGAGTGCTTTTATATAACATGTGCTTTCACGGGCAAGACTTTGCAGAATTCTGGCTTTTATCACATGGGGCTGTCATTTCATATTATTTCTTCTGCATGTGTCAGATTTTTATTTTTATGTCCTGCTGGTTAAACAGGAAAGCAATAGGTTTGCTCGTTTAGGGGCTAAACTTAGGCCCACATATAGATAATGACTTGTCAGAAAAAAAAACTGCACTGCTCTCCTTGCCAACTTTTCCAAAAGAGCTGGCATTTTACAGGTTTTTAAATATTGTGGCTTTAACATTTCTTCTCTTCCATAGTGAAGACTCTCAATAATGGTTGCTCTTTGGTTATGGCAGCAAACTGCCTCTTCTGCCTATCTTTGAGATTTCAATCTGGTTAAATGTTCTAGCTTTTCCAGTGTTGCATTAGCCCAGGAAGCAATGGATTATTTGTTAATACTTGTTAAAACCAGTATGGGACAGAATAGTTGGGGCAGTAGGTGCTAAGAAATAAATCTGCAGAGGGATCTTATTTATTTCCTCTTAACCACAGAAACATGTCAGTTTAGATCTGAAAGCTTTTTACCATGGGAACATGTGAAGGGAATATAGTAAAACTTGTTTTGTGTAAGGGAAAAATGTCCACCATGGAATTACAACACAGATCCAGATTCAAGTTATAGCCAAGAGTGCTTTGTTATGCAGAAACACGAGATGGGCCTGCCTTAAAATGGATTATTCCATCTCATAAAAAAGATTTTGATCTATGAATTAATCTTGCCTAGGATCTTGTCTTTCACCAAAGTTTTATGGCCCAAAAAGGTGCTGTAAAGGAAAGGAAAATGAGAAGGGCTTCAGACTACAGCATTCATCCTGTCTGGAAAAAAAAGTGGGTCATAACAATTGCCATCAGATCAGTCACTACAGTTTATTATATTATGAATAATTTCAATCAGGCTTTTCTGCTGCTTTTGGGAAGCTAGCTGCAAAGTCATGGAAGGGCATGATAGCTTCTAATTTTCTTCCTTATGAATCATCTTCTGAAAATAGGTAATTGTTTTAGCATAAGTGAAAATCTTTTGGGGACACTGCAAATTTTGCTAATCTGGTGGCAGCAAAAAGTTATTTTTAATAAAACAACTGCTCTTCCACCCTAAGATGAAATATTACTTAGATTTTAAGAGATAATATTGAAGTGTATGTTGTCTTTATTTCAGATTTTAATAAGGACTCTAGCACCTGTTCCAAACAAAAAACAAAGGCAAACCAAATTTTTCCAAATGCTGAATGTTCTCCAAAACTTTCTTGAAGACCAGGGGAAGTGAAGTAACTTGCCTTCTTTCAACACAAAGCAAGGGAAATTAAAATTAAATAGACTGGCCTGTAAACATATTTATTCTAATTTTCTTTTCACAGAGATCAGCTGGAATGGGAAATCTAGTCTGCTGGTCAAATGAAATAAAAGACACTTCCAGTAGTGTATTTAAAGAATGTTTAATTGAAAAATGAGAAACAATTAATAGGTATTAAAATGTCTTGGGGAGTAGCAATAACCTAGATGTTTGATTGAGGAGTTTGTACTTTTGGAACCAAAACTTTTGGAATCATACTCTGCAGACAAACTGCTGTGCTGTTGGAACAAATCACATAACACCAAAAGAAGATAACAAAAAACTGAATTCTAGATGATATAGACCTGTATTTAAAGGCCTGCTTTCCACAGCGTTCTTTAAAATATGATTTGGCTACTTTAAAATTTTCCAAGCAAAGCAGAATTCCATTACGACAAAATGCCAAAGTATTTTCTATGATACTATGCTTTATTACCCCATTTAATTGCATTTAAATTTCTCAAGTCACCTGATATCATGCAACTCTAATTAGTCTCCATCCATAACAGTTAATTGTAATATTAAAATATGTGTGATTTTCATCATATTCATTTTGTTGCACCCAGACACATTTTAGTCAAGACTCCCATAGATTGCTCTTTTCATCTTTCTTGTCAGTCAGTCGCTCCAAACCTACCACTGTTATTTTTCTCTAAACTCTCTTCAGTTTGTCATTGGCTTACTAACAGGGGCCAGCAATGAATGTGGTATACAAACCTGAAAGTGAATGTCAATGCAATAGTTGCTAAAAGCCATTATTTAATTTTCTTGAAATTCTACAATGTTCAAGGAATTAACTGATATGATATTTTTATATAGCTTGGCTGTGCCATGCCCTGAGGCTTGTATCAAGTTCTGTAAGTACTCCATAGCATCCAGACAGGTTTTTGCATCAATTTCACATTTTTGGAAGATATAACCTATTTTTTCCTCAGTGTTTTGGTAGAAAATAAGATACAAATGCGAGGGCTATGCACGGTTCAGTACTGCACAGCAGCCACAAAAATATTAGCATTATTATCTAGATTCAGATATCTGAGACAGTGACTCAGAGAAGCCTTGTTTATATGCCTTGAATCATCCTGTGGGGCATTGAAGAACTAGGTAAGCCAATAGGCATCCTAAATGATTACTCTTTCCATAGAAAGTTCCTCTGTAATGCTTTCAGGCCCTGTGATTTTCAGGTAGTTCCTACAAGCTTCAATCTCCTCTTC
>VYZQ01018514.1:0-35554 GCA_013400655.1 Mystacornis crossleyi
AACAGACATTAAGCTGTTAGAGAAAAGAGGCCATTAAGATGGGGAAGTGTCTGGAGGGGCCACCCAAGGAGTGGCTGAGGGCACTGGGCTGGTTCAGCTGCAGCAGAGGAGCTGAGGCCAGAGCTCTAACATCAGCATATTCCAGTTAATTCATGCTTAAGGTGCAAAAGAACCCCAAAATCAAACAAACAAACAAAGAAACAAACAAACAACAACAACAAAAAAAAAACACAAAAACAGAGAAATCTCAGATGAGGAATGCTTAGGCTTGTTCAAGAAGTTCTGTGGACTTCTGTACACAGCTAAAAGCTGGAAGAGTGTCAGAGCTAAGGACCGAATTCTGTAAGAAAGAGAAAATCCTACAAGTGCCATCCTTACTTGTGCTCCTCTGGAATGACCACTGTGAGGCCACAGGACACTTTTTATTACACATTTTCATTTAGGTAAGTGCTGTATGGTGTGCAGACCTCACCTACTGCCCCAAAGGAGAGAATTATTTTAATTATCATATTTTGGTCTCAGTTCTCCAATCCTGGGTTTGATCGTGTCCTGTTTGGTGCAAGTCATTAAAGGTTTATGTGTTGATGGATGAGGTTTGTCATAATTTTAAGGGAAATATGTTTTGCTAACATTATTCAAAAATTTAAGACTTTCCAGATAAGGTGAAGGCTGAATTATGATCCACTTATGCAGAAAGATTAGCCAAAAGGGGTTTTGGCTGTCTGATTTTCATATGACCTACTGAGGACACAATGAGCCTCTTGAACTCCAGCTGCATCCAAGCAAACCTGCCCCCAGAAGAACCAGAAGGAAAACCTGAAGACGTGATGATAAAAAGACAAACATCTTTAATACTGCTATGCAGAAATCAAGTGTCAAACTATGTCAAAAACTCAGACTAGACAAAACATCCCCCCACATTTGTACTAGGAGAAAAAAAATCCCTGTGATGATACAAAAAAAAAAAATGGGAATAAACTCTGTTTGGGAAAGAGAGAGGAGGGAAGGGAAGGGAAGGAATTTGACTGAGATCACTAGAGGAGGGATGATGAGTTGCTGGTGATGTCATCAGAGCTTCTCTCCATGATTGTCTATAACACAAACTATTTGTAGAAAACCTAAAAACAATGGCAGAGTGCCAGATCATTGCCTGGACACATTCAAGGGCCATTTCTTTCATATTGATGGAGTAGGAGGATTGAAAAGGGAAATATGGATAGCCTTGGAATCAATTTGCCAGTTCTTCCTCCTGATTCTCATACCTTTACTACAAAATATCCTGGAATACCTCAGATTTTAGGATAAAGTCTAAATGTGTCTTGTTACTGTTAAAATATTGTAGGAATCATAGAAGGATATTCCAGGCTTTGGGCTGCCTAATAGTAGCTTCTGTAAAAACGGAGAGAGCACTGTTTTTGAGAGAGCACTGGCAAAAGCACTGGTTTTATTCCTCTGATTAATGTTCTACTTAAGGAATTCCACTAAATTCTCTGGACCTACCCAAACTTTCCAAGTTATATGCAGATAACTTCTCATGCCTTATGTCACAAGGAACTGTGGAAAAACAGGTTGTGTCCTGTATTCCTGCTGAGCATTGGAATAGAGAAGCATGATGAAATGTATAAAATATTGACTTAATTCCCCGAAAACTTATCCTTTCCATCATTTCTACAGGTCTTAGATAAAGAATAGCATTGCTGGAACAGAGAATTTGCATTTTGTGCCAGGCTTGCTTTATAGCAGTTTGGAAAATATCCCAATGAATCCTATGTAAACATTATTAGAAAACAATGCTGTACTAAGACTCCACAGTTTGTGTGCTTAAACAGCTTCTATATCTCCCAGCAGTGAATATCAATCCCATTTTTTATGTATTTTACATTGCATTTTTGACATTGCAAAAGTAACTTCACAAATTAAGCCATTATTTTAAAATTTGCATGGGAATGTCTGTTTTCTGGGGACTTTCATAAAAGTTTAATGAAACTCAAGCGATTAGGTTCAGTTTTTTCTTCTGGAAAACACTCTGGCTTTTGGAACACACATTACGTTTACATTTTAGGTTGCCTCAATTAGTGAACATGCTTATGAGATTGTCCATTTAAAATAACATTTTTACACTACATACAGCTTTGTAAATCACAGGATGCTGACAACATGAAATGCCAGCTGTGAATGAGAAACTGATGAAAATGCAGTAATTCTGAATTTTAATATAATATAAATCATGTCAGCAATATTTGTGAGTAGCAGCTGTCAAGATTTCATTTGAACAGCATGTATTATGGTATTTTTATATTCTTTTCTGATAAATTAGACCTCCCTCTGCCCCCTCCCAACCTTGCTGTATGATAACCTTTGCAAGGATTGGAAATTTGTATAAAAATTTTGACTGAATGGCATGAAATGGATTGTCACAATGTTCAGAGAGAATAATGGCTTCAAACTGACAGAAAGTAGGTTTAGATGGGATATTGGGAAGGAATTGTTCCCTGGGAGGGTGGGCAGGCCCTGGCACAGGGTGCCCAGAGCAGCTGTGGCTGCCCCTGGATCCCTGGCAGTGTCCAAGGCCAGGCTGGACATTGGGGGTTGGAGCAGCCTGGGACAGTGAGAGGTGTCCCTGCCATGGCAGGGGTGGCACTGGATGGGCTTTGATGTCCCTTCCAGCCCAGGATGTTCTATGATTCTCTGAATTAAGACTATGTTCAAAAACATCATGTATATCATAGTGGTGCTATTTATTTTAAAAAACTCGATATTTAAAATTTTCCAAATCATGTTTCATTTAAAGATATGATGGGGGGCTGGAGAATCCTATTGAGCAGATTGTGATCTTCAGACTCTTATCCTGCGAAGAAATCCAAAAGATCAGAATGGTTCTTTACTGTGATTTAGATATGGAAGTAGCAGCAAAATCAGGTCCCCAGTGTGGGGAGGTCTGGATCTGTGCACTGCCTGGCAGTGCTATGTGCATGCTAAGAAAATGAAGATCAGGCTGGAATGCCTAAAGGAAGAAATATTTTGTGAGGTTTTTGCTACTATGTATTTACCTAAAGCAAAGGAATTTGTCCATGACTGCAAAAACCTCTCTGTTTTCTTGTCTGCTCTCTGAACACTGGTTTTTGTTCCCATAATCTCCTAAGGCGTCAAGAAAAATCAGGAAATTCTGCTGTATTTGAATGTGCTCTGAAATGCTGGTGTTCAGTGAGTGATACAATCACAACTAAATGAGTTGCCTGTAGGATAAAGAATTCAGATGTCTGTCAGTGGAAGTGACCCAATTTGTATTGAGTTTTAGGAAGAAAAAATTGAATTTTTGGCATAATTTAATATGATTTGCTTCAAAAATCAATGCATAAAACCATTTAAGGCTATTCTTTGAACAGCAGCAAACAAACAGTATTAAACAGTTGTTACCAGCAAGGTGTGATGGGCAGATTTTCCTACAGGCAGCTCCCACTTTGGAGCTGATGCTGAGTGTGGGATAGAGGGAATACCTGAAGCTGGGAAAGGCATTCATGGAGAGGCTGAGTGCCTTCAGAGGAGGAGCAGGTAACAGCTCATGCTTTGATCTCCAGCGTCACTTGGCCTTTCCATAGTTTAGGTTGGGTAATTAATTTTCATGGAAGGCTTGATTTGCTGTGAATATTGTGTAGGCACAGGTGCTGCTCATGGCATGGGGATGTCATCTGCCAGTCCAAATGTGCCACCCTCACTGGCATCCCAGTCCTCCTATTTAATGCAGAAATAAATCTGTAAAAGCAATGTAATCAAGAATTCTTTCATGAGAAAGCCACCATGTTTCACTCAGCAGCATGATTTCATGCTCAGCTGGCAATGATTGTAAACCCAAGGGCAATCACAGGAGGTACAGAACTTCCATTTGAAGGAAAAATCTTCTGCATTTCCCAATATATGGACTAGATGGAGCAAAGGGAAGGGAACTTCAGAAAAAAACAAATGTCAGTTGAAGATCATGAGGCATAAATACGCTTTATAGTGGGAAGAAACTCATAGAGAAATTTCTAAATGGTTTTCAAAACATAACTACCTATAAAAAGTGCTCCTGGAATTAAAAAGGCCAAAGTTTGCAAACACAAGAATGTTGGTCCAAAAGAAGGGAGCAAAATCCCTGAAGTGGGTGTGCTGTGCACTAATTGCACCTCAAAGAATTCTAGAGGGAGGATTCATATCCAGACTGGAACAACCAGGCAAACACATATTCTGGAGTTCCAGTAGCTCACACTTTGGCTTTGAGGGAACTTAGGACTTTCTATTCAATAACAAATTGGTGACCATCCTGAAAAAGTTTTAATAACTTTGATTTTCTGATTTGCAGCTTTCTTTTGTTGAACACAGCACTGAGTGCAGTGACTTCCTCTGCTCCAGTTATCAAGTCACTGAAAAATGCAAACAAAGTTAAGTACTTTGATCCACTCATGATTACATAATATTTTCCCCCAACATAATGGTGGCTGTTGCAATATTCTATCAGAAATTTGGAAGTTGGGAGTCCTTTAGATGGGTGAAAATATGGAGCACGTCTTTCTACTCAGAAAATAGCAAGTTAATAGTCTGTTGAGAAATTTTAAGTCTGAGAAAATGGGCTGGGGCAGCAAAATCCTGTAACCTCCTAAGAGCATGAGAGGAAACATTTGCTGTCTAAGACAAGAAGCAAACAGAGTTAGTTTTTTAACATTTTAAAGTTTGTTTGTTAGGCCTAGAGGACACCAAACCTTTAATATTAATTTTAAATATATAAAAATACATAAATGAACTTCAGAGATGGTATAATTTGCTGGCTTTTGGGAGCTTAAAAATAAGTTTATCTCAAATCAAAATCTTTTTCTTTTGGTGTCCTGTTTGTAGTCTGGCCAGTAGAACATCTACACCATAGGGCAGATGAAATATGATCTTTGCTTTTATATAGGCCTGTATATTCTAAAAGTCTGTGTCTAAAATCATCTAGAACTGGTTGCTCTTTCAGAACAATTGTGGTTCACCCCAGATGATGAATAATTCTGATTTTAATTCTGTTCTATACATTTTCTCTCCTTGAGAATTTAGTGATTACTCCTGCAATCCTTTGTGTTATAATAGATTTTTTAAAATACCTAAGTTGTGATAAATATTTATCACAGACCCTTTAGGGGATTTCTGCTCCCATCTGAAAAGGTTTAGTCTCGCTTCTCTATTTAATTCCTTGTATAGATGCTGTCTCATAGCTCTTATCAGTGGTGTCAGCCTTTTTATACCTTTTTTTGGTTCTATTTTATATTTTAAGCTGAAGTGATGAAAATTGTTAGATTGTGACTAATTAATGTAGTGACATTAATGACTAATGTAGTGACACAGTCATGTTTTTTCTCTTCAGTAATTTTAGTGCTCCACTTCCCTTTTTGAACAGTTCTGTTCTTATTTGAACATACCCAAAGAACAATCCAAAGTGAAAAGAAGTTCTGTCTCCTAAGTTGAAATACTGGCAAAAACACATATCCTGATGCTGATTCTTTTCCACTGGCATTTCTTTGCATTTAGAATTATTTAATTTCATTTGTTATTTTATTATCTTTAGTATTGTAAAGTTCTTTAACAGCTTTTCACATAACTGTTTTATTTCATAATCCAGAATAACTCTGTATAATCAGCAAAATTTTGCCTCAGCATTCTTTTGTCCTTCTGGATCCCCTATGTTGAATAGCCTGCGTCTTAACATTAATCCTTCTCTAATTCCCTTGGTACCTTTCCTTTTACGGCAAGAAGTCTTTCTCCTTATCCATTATATCCAATCTTTGAAACTGTCAATAGTCCTTAAGAGAAGCTTCTCCTTTATCTATTGCCATATCTGTTCTCTCCTGAGCCTTTGGAAGTGGTTCATGAGAAAAAAAATGTAAAATAATCCTCTGGATCTGCCTGGCCCTGCAGTTCTTTAGCAAAATCAAATGGACCCATAAGATTGGGTTCGCTCTATACAAATATATCAGATTTAGCAATTTGCTTAGAAATTATGTTCTTTATTCAGATGTCTACAAGTTTACTTAATCTAGGGGTCAGAATTGCTCATTTGTGCTCAGGAAATCATCCTTGGGTCCCATTTTAAACACAGATGTTGCACTTACCACTCTCTGCTCAGTTGCTGAAGATTATCCAACAGATAACACATCATCCTCAGAGTCTAGCAATTTCATATTTAATTGCATTAGGACTTTTAGGTGAATAATTTCTTCTGCTCTCAACTTTTGATGACTTTATACTATTATTTTTTTCTTAAAATCTTTTTTTATTGACACTTAAAATTGAGGCAGCTCAATAACTCATAACTCTTAAAGAATGGCCCTGATGTCATGAATCTCCCAAACCCTCACAGTAAGCACTGGTGCAAAGAGTCTGTTTAGCTTTTTTGTTGTGGTCTGAATTTTCTTGAGTTCTCTTTTCATTCCTTGATAATCTGTCAGCCCTACCAACTCTGGCATGGCTTTAAGGTCCCTTCCAACTCCAAACATTCTATGATTCTGATTCTCTGGTTGTTTATAGGATCTTTTCCAGCTTATGGCTGCTGAGACATAATCACTGCTTTTTATTCTGCTTGCAGATGTTCTATAGGGACTTGAAAGCATTCATATGATGATTGAGTTGAGATTGTTGGAATATGAATAAACAAGTTTGTAAATACCAATGAAATGCATTTATTGAGCATGAGCTGAACAAGTGTTTCTAAATGCTATATTTGAGAAAGGAAGTTCAGTTACCAAGTCAAACCAAGTCCTAAAAACCTCTGCCTTGGGACTTCATAAGTAAAAGAGAAAGAAATCGTTCATACATTGCATCCACACAATCTCTTTTTCTCATAGCTTTCTGTGTGGATACAAATACACTACTAGCAAGAACTTTTCTTGCTTCTCTCTAGTCCCGTGGGAGACTCTTCTCTCTCACAGAAGCTATCAGTAGAGTTTTGTAAACTATGGACACCTGCTAACATTGTTTATAGTACAGTAGAGAAATGTTTTGACAATAGATGTTTTAGGATTTCAGCCAATCACCCCAAAGGGGTGGCTGATCCACTGCCCATTTAGACTATGAAGAAAAAAGTCTATAAGAGAGTTGTAAAATAATTAAATAAATCAATCCAGCTGCACTATTCCTGCCTGTTGCATCTCTCTTCTCCTCCCTACTGGCACAGGACACTACGACACTTTCTGTATCCCAGAAATCATATTTGGAGTGCCACTATTGTAGAGATACAGCTCTTTTTGGCTGGAATAAGCTTTCACACATCAGAGCAGCAGAAAAACTAAAATTTGATTTTTCCAGATATATTTTTTATGATGTGTCAAGTGCTGCTGAAAACTTTGGGGATGCTTCATGTGACAAGGTGAACTGTAACATCAAAATATTCCGAGCTTTCAAGCCGAACCTCTCAGTCCTTTGTACATGGCTCAGTTCAGAGCTGCACATCTGTGCACGCTGTCACTCTGAGCAACACAACCTGCAGCTGGTAGCACTTGGGGAAATGGGAGTGCCCAGGCTGCCAAACTGATCCGTCCTCCACAGGGAAGGGTCTCCACCACTCATTCATCTCTTTGCCTCTCCCAGTTTTTCATGTGGTTCCAGATCCATTTGTATTCATCTAAGAGGAGGAGTCAGAAAAGGTAAGGCACTGTCAGACTCGTGTGCAGTCCCCCTTGATCCTTTCAATGTCCTGGTGCGTTTCCTAGGAGTTCTTCATCATGAAACAAGCAGCTATTGTCTTCTGCAGGTGGATTTTTCAGATTCTTAGAACTGATCCTTGGATCTGACAAGTACGGGAATTTCTTGGAGAAGTGTTTGAAAGAAAACTTCCCCAAAAAAGCACTTGCATCATACATTTTCAGCATTTAGAACAGGCATCAAGTTTATTTCTGACTGAAAAGTTAATATAAAAGAATTCCTGACATCTATAAATAATTAAGGAAATCATACCAAGCACGTTCTCACTCGGGCAGTTGCAATGTATTTTAATTTTGAACTCTTATTATCTCATATGTATAAATTCCAATTCCTCAAATGAAGTCTAAGCATTCACAGATCCTTTTCCTTACAGGGTTTCCCATACTGGTATCCCACATCTTCTGAGTATTTCAGGAGTCACTGTGCTTCACTGTCTTATACTGGAAACTGAGTGGGAAGAGTATAATTAGTATTGAATAAGTAGTTAAGATATCTACACAGTGAAGCTGAATACTTGATGCAGCAGCCAATCTCATGTTCTGAATCAGATATTTTTATTTGTGAAAAATAAACTTAAATAACCTTTAAAAAAAATCAAAACCAAACAAACATAAGAAAAAAACCCAAACCCCAAACCTATGCAGTTGACGCTGCAGTTTTTTAATCATACCTCTGAAAAGAGGAGTGCAAAAGGTACACAAATTTCAGATTATATTTCATTTTCTTGGTTTAGGGCTTTAACTGTCAGGTCACAAAGTTTAAAAGAAGTTTAAAAATTATCTTTTTGGGTGATTCGGAAGCATGTTGGGTTAATCTCCTTTATCTTCCAGTTTCTCAAAAAATTTGCAGACATAGGTGATGATTATTAACAATGAGAAATTTGATTATTATCAAAAGGATAATTTTTAATGAAGAAAATACTGATTTTCTGTGAAAAACAAGTAAATCCATATTACTTGTTTTATTTTAATCTGATTATATACAGACTGCTAATAGCATCTAACATAAGAAAAATCTAGTGTTTTTTGTTTTTTTTTTCCCTGCAGTTATGAATGCTTTAAATGCTGCCATTTTTAGGATACTTTCTGCCTCAAAAGCGGCAGAAAAGCTATTTCAAAAATTTGGAAGCGAGCACATAGATCTCTAGTGGGGAAAAGAACAAACAGCATCTTATAAGACATTGCAAGTTTAATTTCTGATCCAGTATGTATAAAACCCAAGTTACTTGAATTTTACCCAGTTCTCTTTTCCTCCCTCTTTCCCCCTTTCAAGAGAGTTGGGCCACATGTGCTTAGATCATAAAACAAGTCCTTTAAAAATCTAAACTTACTGCTGGCTGTCATTCCAGTGTGTCTGGCATCTTCAAATCTCTTGCAGAGAGAAGGTGACATTAATCTGCCAGTCCTCCTTCACAAGTTTGTGACTTTTCCGAGGGCCTGAGGCAAACACATGTGCCCAGTCACTAAAGGATTTGCTAACGCTCCTGCAGTGCAAAGTCTCTACCCCAGCAGCTGTTGTTTAGTGATAGATCACTGAAGCAAAAAATTATGCTGGTATAAAAAATAGATCTTGAACCACAGCTCTCATTCTTATGCCTTTGTTGTGCATTAGTGGCGAACCTTTGGGATTCATTTAGCTGTAATCATTCGTTACTGAGGGGCAGAGTGTCTTTCAGACACTGGTGATGGAGTCACCTTTGAAACAAGTGCAAATGAGCCCAAATCGTTCAGCAATCCGTCCTCCCCGGGTTCCATTTCAGAACTGGCACAACCTTCAAGAGCCTATTCAGAATGTATAGCACAAGCAGAACTATAAAGAAAGACGTTTTACTCTTTTTATCTTATATTTCTGAGACAGTTTAATTAGTTTACCGTCTGGATTTGTACTTCTTTGTTGAAGAAAGACAGATATACAATGCAAGCACCAGGAGGCAAATGCTGCTCCTGTTTACGCTGAGGGTGAAAAAGACCTGTGAGGTGTCTGATCAAAACTCAGTGGAGCCAAGAACAGTGGTCAATAGTTTGGGATTAACAGCACAAGTATTGCCAGAGAAAACTCAGAGCGGTTTGGGGTGGGTTTTTACTTCAACTACCTTTTCATGCTTATTCATTGCCAAAATCAAGGGGGAAAATGTAAGTTTATCCTGACTTGACATGGAATTTAGTTTGCAGTTCAGAGATGAAGATGAGAAAGCTTGTAAGACAGCTGTGAGAGCACTTGAGGCACTACCTGTCCCAAATATCTGATGAGTGGGGAGTTGAATGCTTAGGTTTTGAAGTTTTCATACTGAATAAAAACATTTCCACTTGTGTTTAAAAAATTACCCCCATCCCCAAAAAGTTGTTTGTTTTGGGTTGAGGTTTTTATTCTGTTTTGTTTTCAGAAAACTATTGAATTATTCAGATATTGCTTATTGTTTGGGAATGAGAGCTAATAGATGGATCCTTGCAATTACCAATCTCATACTATAGCTACTGATTAAAAAAAAAAAATCTAAAACCAAGATAAACTGAAAATTAAAAACAGACTGAAGGAGAGCTTCTGTATCCAAGTAAAAATTTTCAATTTTAACCCCTCCATATCCCAATTTTTTTCCCTTTTGGTCATCGATTCTCAGCTTTCTCTCTTAAATCCAAAGCGTTGTCACTCTGCACCAACCTGCAAACATCTATGGAAGGGAAGAGCTCATGTCTGAATTAAGCTGAGGGCTGAGCAGAATCACAGCTTTTCTCCTCTGATTTTATTTGGACGGCTTGGTCCTGCCTCACTTTGTGAGCAGTTTTCTACATAACATTTATGAGTGAACATATTTTTCTTTTAAAATAAGAGAGTGAAAAAGAAAAGATAAAGATGGTTTCATTTAGCAGTTGAATAATTAAAACAGATCCAGGAAGCTTTTTACTTCTTTGTTTCCACCTGAAGTAAATCATGGCCAGTTCCCACAAAGTAGGTTCCAAAGGCTATTCCAAGGCAGGAATTCTCAATTCCTCCATCTTGGATGGAAGAGAGCTGACTGCTTCAGTCACATAGGGATTTCTGGTTCCTTTTTTGCTACTGGGATCATTTTTCCCAGTAATAGTTTCAAATGGAATACAATCAGTAGTAAATGGAAAAGCATCTTCTGTATTCTCACTTAACATTTAACTTAAACTGAGCTTAACAGTTATAAGTCTGTCACTCTCTCAAATATATATATGTATAGTTGTTATAGTATCTTCCTCAAGCTTAAATATATTAGCACTTTGCATAATTATCATAATAGACAACTCACATTTAGTCTATCATATGACACAAAATAACCTAGCAAAATCTGTGAACACTGAGTTATATTTACTGTCAGTAATTCCCACAGGAAAACCAGAGCTGCTTGGTTATGCCTAAATACCAAAGTCCAAGCCAAGTTTTTCTGTAATTTTAAGTGAAAGGCAGGTGTGTGTCCTACACCATGGAAGTGCTTATCCAGCGTCATTCCAAGCACTGATGGAGACATTCTCTTTGTGTGAATGAGCTGGGACTGGCTGAGGTAGAGTTACTTTTCTTCCCAGTGGTTGGGATAGGCTGTGTTTCAAATTTTCCTGAGCACAGAGTTGATAACTCAGGGATGTTTTTGTTATTGCTGAGTAGGGCTTACACAGAGCCCAGGTCTTTCCTGCTTCTCAGCCCTCCCTACCAGTGAGGAGCCTGGGGGGGTCACTGGGAGGGGACACAGCCTGGACAGCGGGCCCCAACTGACCCAAGGGATGTTCCAAACCATGTAATGTCAGGCTCAAAGTTTAAAACTGGAGAAAGAAGGAGGAAGGGGAGGACATTTGGAGTGATGGCATTTGTCTTTCTAAGTCCCAGTTCTGAGTGATGGAGTCCTGCTCTCCTGGAGATGGTGAACATTCCATGGCAAGTGTGGAATGAATTCCTTGTTTGCTTTGAGTGTGCGAATTTTGCTTTACCAATTAAACTCTCTTTGTCTCAACCCAAGAATTTTAGAATCATGGAATCATAGAATGGTTGGGTTTGAAAGGGATTAAAGCTCATCTGGTGCCACCCTCTGCCATGGGCAGGGACACCTCCCACTATTACAGGTTGCTCCAAGCCCCATCCAACCTTGTCTCTCCCCCATGTTGACATGGGGGAGTGAGCGAGTGGCTCTGTGGGGCTTGGTTCCCATCTGGGGTTAAACCATGACACCAAGTCATGAGATTTTAACCCATTTTTCTTTCTACAACTCTCTTAAATTCAGTCCTGGGCAGTTATATCAGTTGATTACTGTGAAAACTGCAAACTTACCAAGGTTTAAAAGTTTAAAATAGTTAAAAGTCTTTTTTTTTTTTCCTTTTAGAGGTAGTGTAACAGATTTTTAATGAGTTGCCAGTGGTTTTAAGTGAAGGGTTTAGCACTGCATTTATGAAGCTGCTTCCTTTTTAAACATACCTGATAATGAACCAAAGTAGGAAACAACAAATAATTTGAACATGTAGTGCAATCAAGCTTTGCTGTTTGACTGTATGATTCCTCCCAGAAAGAAACACACTTTTCATGTCTTAAAAAGATCATTACACAGACAGAAAATTTAATTCTACCAAGAACATGAAAGGAGACTGAGAATAATATTAATGTTTTATATGAAACTTACTATTATTCATCATGTAGTACTAAAAATATTTGTAATAATCAAATTACAGACAAATACACACCAGTAGCAGTAACTGTTACTGTATGAATACAGGTAATCTTCTAGCTCCTGGTTTTTACTTAGTCCCTGGGCTAAACTAAATAATCACTAATAGAATTCTAGCTTCCGTAGTATAGCAGCATAATGTTTCAACTAACTCTCAGTTTGCCAGAGTCAAGTGAGAAATATTGTTTTACTAGGAAGCACTGAGCCTTGGAAAAAGGTGTGACCTGGCTCCTGCCTCCAATTTCTCTCTTGTATCATGGAATAAAGCCTTGTCTTAAAAATTCTTCTAAACCTAGAGATTTGGGGGAAATCTCAAATATATTCCAGGTATTTCCCAGCTTCTGCTTAAAAGCAACCAAAAGGAGAGAACATAAGGCACTTGTGTATTTGAGTGTTTTACCTTGTTAGTCTGAAACCCCAAGAATAACACATCTCTCACTGTACTGAGCATACTTTTTCTGTGCTTGAGCAGACCTTCAGCTGCTGCCTCAGCTGCCTTTTGGGGAGTGCATGTCCCATTTATTCTTTGAAGCTTTCCTACTTCAGAAGGAATTGAGTACACATCCTGCTGTTTGGAGGAGCAGGGTTGTGGTAAGGAGGCTTGACCTGTGAAATATTTGTTAGTTTGAGGTCTGCTGTAATTGTTAGCCAGACCTGCTTTCATTTGGAATAGTCAAAAATCTTAAGAACTGTTGTCAGGAGAGGTTGAATGAATCTGCAGGAGGACCTGAACAAGGAAAAAGTGTTATAGATTTTGTGAGTGGGAAGGATCTGTGGCCACAGCTCTGTGTGGAAACAACAAATGGAGCGTTCTGGTATCAGAGTGGTTCAGTGGTCACACAAAACTCAAATAGTGGGGAGAATTGTTCCATCCCAATCCTGGAGTGCACAGATCAGTGATTTCCAGGAACACTGGTAGAGTAAAAGCAGCCTTTATACCAGACATGCAAACCCTTCAGAGATGGGAAACAGTACTTTTCATACAGCAGTATATATTATATATCTAGAACATTAAAAGTCACATTTCACTGAACGTTTATAATAGTCAGCATACGTTTTCTCAGGTGTGTAGTTCATAATACTCAGCAACATTTTCAAGTGTGCAGAATTTATGGAAATTTTATTTCCTAAGAGTATCAACTGCTATATATATTTTGTTGTTGAAATATAAAGAAAAATTGTGAATACAATTCCTTGTTTTGCATGGTTATTTCTTTTTATTAGTCCAAGTGAGAAAATTCATCCACATTCCATTAATCTTATTTGATTTTTTTTAATTCTTTGCATTAATGCTCAATTATAATAACATTTTGTGTTTCATCTGACTCTGCTATCAGTACAGAATCAAAACCCCACTATTAATAGTGGGTTCAATCAATTTCTGAGTGCATACATTTCCTCTAGGTACTGATCTAATTGCAATCATAGGAGACATTAAAGAAACATGCTCTAAAAATGGGAAAATTGTCTCAGTACGAGTGCTATATACAATGAGTAAACACGTATCTGATTCGTCTAAGTGCTCTTGGAGTGAAACTTTGTTAATTCACATGAATAATCAAATACATATTTCAAGCTGCCTCTCAAAATGCGATTTATACACTTTGACCTAAAAGACATCAAACAGTTGAGCAACCATTTCTGTGTTGTGGAGAACATGGCTCAATTCTACTCTGCCTCTCTACAAATGGATTTTATGTGTCAGGACCCTGAGTGCACAAATGTGACCCGGAACAGCCTTAATGGGTCTCTCACCCACATGTTCCTCATGGCTTTTGGGTTCCGTGTAAGCTCAGCCCTCAACCTTTAGTCCTCATTTGAGGCACATTAAAGATGTCCTTGTCCTATCTCTGGTGGTGTCTCCTGGGTGTGCCTCATATGTGGGACATCAGCGACTCCTCACATGCACATTTGTACCTGGAGCCATCTTAGGCCACACCTGTCTAGGTAGGCTTGAAGTTGGGTCACAGCCCTGTGTCACAGCCCTGTGTCACAGCCCTGCTGTCAGTTGTCTCAGACTCCAACTCCCTGGACTTCTGTCTGGACCTTCTCTTTGGGCCCTGGACCCATTTCCCCACTTGTATTATTCGGGATAGCCACTGGATCTTGTTACCAGCACCAGTCCCTGTCCACTGTGCTCAGATCCTGCACATCTGGGGTTGCGGAGGCTCCCTGGCTCCCTCCCCATCCTTAGGGAGCAGCTGGCCCTGGCTGCTTCCTGACGTGGAAAATACTGTGTCCATCTTAGATGCTGTGGTTTTCATACTGGGAAAACTATTGCATCTCCCCAAAAGCAATCTCAACCTGGCAATAACAGAAACAAAAGGCAAGTGAGGAGCACCCAAATTACAGCTCCCATGAGTGAAATGGCAGGTGAATACTATTTAATGTCCAGCTAAAATAAAGAGATTTGAATTTCTGAGCTGGAAACTCTGCTTTTTTCCCTATCACACAAGAGCTCTGCATTTCAGTTGCAGTTCTAGTGCAGGAGGAAAGTAAACCCTGAAATACATAATTTTCTACTGAAAAGAAATATGAAATTGTTTGAGGTTTTTTTTCCTGTCAGCCTTGATCTCTGAATGACGAACTATATTCCAACCAAACAACTTGGTACTGAAGAGGTCTAATTTCTTGCAATTTGAAATCACTATCAGATTCATATGCTCAGTGCTAATTAAAATTGGGAACATGATGCCCTTTCCTCACCACCTGTCTGCTCTTCAACTGATACAGAGCTGGGAGAAACATTCCAGTAACAATCAGAACAGGAATTTTTGCTAGAGAATAAGTAATATTTAGATGAAATAGTATTCTTCAGTTCTGGCACCATTTTCTAGATCACAGTGTTTATGTGTACAGTCTTTAGACGGTTATATTATGTAGGATTGCTCAAGTGCTGAAAAAAAATTATTCCATGCAAAATAAAGAAATGTAGGGAGAGGAAATTGGCATTCTATTTTCCCAGATTTTACTGATCTACTTAAAAAGATCCAACTGTATTTCTAGAAAAATATAAAATCAAATTAAAAATTAAAATTAAATGAAAAATGCTTACTTTTAAACTTATAGGAAAGAGTTTTGGTGTTTGTTGGGATCTGATGAATGCAACTAAAGTGGAAATAGAAAATTTTCATAGAAGATTTTTCTTCCTGTGAGCTGTTTTCCGTGGTTTTAACCTCAATCAAAGTACCCTGATGTTCACTTTCAAGGTAGTAGCTGTTGAATGCATTATTCTTCCAAATGATACCTGGGTTTGTACTGAAGTTATCAAATGTATTATTAGACATTTAGGCATGTATTTTTAGTTTTACACTTTTAAGCTTGCTCAGGGCAAAATATTTTTCCAAGACAGGAGTGAATTTTAGCTTCCAGTCTGGGATGAGATCTGTGTGTAGCACAGGGAGGTGTTCATGAGTTGTTCTGTAAAACAAATGCTGAGGAAGGAAAGTGTCAGGGTTGGCTAAAGTCACAGTCCACAGGGCAGGGTCACCTGGAGCAGGAGACACAGAAATGTGTCCAAGTGGGTTTGGAATTTCTCCACAGAGAGAGACTCCACACCCTCTGTGGGCAGCTGCTCCAGGACTCTGTCACCCTTCAGGAAAAGGGAGGAGTTCAGCCTCACGTTGAGGTGGAACTTCTCGTGTTTTAGTTTATGTCCATTACTCCCTGTCCTGTCACTGGACACCACTGGAAAGAGTCTGGCACCATCCTCTGAAACCCCTGGGAGATATTTCTGTGGATTGATGAGATCCCCTCTCAGGCTTCTCTCCTCCAGGCTGACCAGGCCCAGCTCCTGCAGCCTCTGCCCATCAGAGAGATGCTCCAGACCCCAAATCATCTTTGTGCTCTCCTCTGGAGCCTCTCCAGCAGCTCCTTGTTTTTCTCGAACTGTGGGACCCAGAGCTGGACACAGCATTCCAGCTGTGCCTCAACGGGCTGAGCAGAGGGGCAGGATCCCCTCCCTGACCCACTGGAAATGCTCTTCCTGATGGCCCCCAGGATCCCATTGGCCCTCCTGGCTTCAAGGACCGTGAATCAACTTGTGACCCACCAGGACCCCCAGGTCCTTCTCCACAGCGCTGGTCCAGCATGTCACCCCAGCCCGAGCTGCTGCTTGGGGCAGCTCCTCCCGGGTTCCCTCGTGTCTCTGGGCAGGCTCTTGTCCCTCTGTTTTAGCCACAGCAATNGTTTGTACTGAAGTTATCAAATGTATTATTAGACATTTAGGCATGTATTTTTAGTTTTACACTTTTAAGCTTGCTCAGGGCAAAATATTTTTCCAAGACAGGAGTGAATTTTAGCTTCCAGTCTGGGATGAGATCTGTGTGTAGCACAGGGAGGTGTTCATGAGTTGTTCTGTAAAACAAATGCTGAGGAAGGAAAGTGTCAGGGTTGGCTAAAGTCACAGTCCACAGGGCAGGGTCACCTGGAGCAGGAGACACAGAAATGTGTCCAAGTGGGTTTGGAATTTCTCCACAGAGAGAGACTCCACACCCTCTGTGGGCAGCTGCTCCAGGACTCTGTCACCCTTCAGGAAAAGGGAGGAGTTCAGCCTCACGTTGAGGTGGAACTTCTCGTGTTTTAGTTTATGTCCATTACTCCCTGTCCTGTCACTGGACACCACTGGAAAGAGTCTGGCACCNCGCTGGTCCAGCATGTCACCCCAGCCCGAGCTGCTGCTTGGGGCAGCTCCTCCCGGGTTCCCTCGTGTCTCTGGGCAGGCTCTTGTCCCTCTGTTTTAGCCACAGCAATGGGTTGCCACTGGCTGTCGGGTTTGTAGCTCTGAGTTGTGATTTCCTTGCTTTCAGATCTCCTGCTCAGGAGAGTTGATGGCGAGGAGGTGGATAATTCAGTCCTCGCACGTAACACAGTTTAATCCCATAAGCACTCACATGAAAGCCAAGGGCTCTGCGTTCCAGTTGTGTGAATTCATCAGAGCAGGGAGCCCCTGGGCAAAGTTTGACTAAGCAACTCTTTCCAAAATGTGATGTGGCTGACATTGAAATTCCTGTCAGTCTTTATCTACATGGAACAACTGCTCACTGTGGGAACAATATACATGACACAGGCCTGGAAATAATTTTAAATCTTAAAATATTATTCCTCAGCTGATATACTTTTTTTTCCTTCCCCAAAACAAAGCTCTGTAAACTTTTGGTTACTTGGGGTATTTATCCACTGTCAGTTATACCAAAATTATGAGGTTTAAACAGAGCAGTTTTTGCTCAAGGTTGTCAGTATTTTATATAAAATCTGAGCAGGATTAATCAGCAACAGGAGAAAACAAGCCTCTGGCATCAGAATTGTATTAGTATTCATGATGCTCCTACTGTTGACTAAAACAATGCTGGAGATTGTTTAGCAGACCAATAGTAACCACTTGATGTCTTCAGAATGATAGTGCAAAACTAAACTAAAATTAAAATTATTTAAAATGGTTTCAAAGATCCTTTTTCTATAATAATACATTGCTTCTTGTGTATGATTAGAATGTATCAATGTTCTGCATTTACTTATTACTCTAAAAATGTTACTACTATGAAAAATTTTTTGAAAACTTGCTTATTATACATTTGAATGCATATCTAACTCTCTATTAACTTGGAAAAACTTAACAGAAACCCACACAAAATATTCTGAAATGACCTTTCTGAATAATTGAAGATGGCTTTGCATTTTTACCAGCACCTCCATAAACTCAGTATGGCATCAATGACAGTTCACCACAACCTCAGTCCTAGGACAGCATTTACAAACACATTTAGAGAGCTTTACTGTAAGTAATGAAATTATTAGAGAGCAACCAGGACAAATATATCTGAACGTTAAAATGTGTTTTATGAGCTCAATAATTTTCATGGTAAACATATTTTTTTCTGACGCCCTGGTGCCTTAGAGCTAGACTTTATGCAATTGAGAAGTGGGTGGGTGATGAAATTGCTGGTCTTCTGTTTTTTGCCTGGATGAGGTTGTAGCTTACACACAACAAAAGTGATACTACATTTCTAGGGAATTTTTTGGTTGTGGCTATTTTCTTTTTTTAATAGAATCATAGACACCTTGTCTTCTCCCACTGAACTTGCATTTGTTGAACTTGCGATGTGAACTTGTGCATTTTCCACAACTGTTGTTCTTATCAATATTGAAAAGCATTTTCAGTGTCTGAACCTGATCTAGTAGAGGAGAAGCAAACTCTCAGAGATTGAAATACGTGACTCAATGGAGAATGTTCATTTTTATGAGTTACTTGGGGGCTGAGGCAGGTCTAAGGCAAAACTACAACAAGATTTGCATTTGTGAGTCAACCCTTCTGATTTTTCCTTTAATTTCTTTGTTGTTCTCACACCCATCCTCAAAAAAAAAAAAATCCAGATACACTTCTAAATTTAGTTTTGCTGTTACCAGAGGAGAAAAAAACAACAATATCTGCCCTTGCACCTCTTCAGTTGGAAGTGAGGTAGTCACTTGGAGAAGAACATAAGTTCTACATGTGAAAAAGCATTTTTGATGCTGAAAATTGTTCACCATAGCTCTTTTTGGGAAAAGGACTAAACATAATGAGGGTAAGTATCAATAGGGGTCAAGCTAAAAAAAGGAATGTCAGAAATCAATACCAACAGCTGAACTGTTACGGGACTAGAGCAATTAGCAGCTAAGTTAGTTGTCTCCAAGTATGTTCCAATCCGTCCTGCCGGGGTCCAAATCAGGCTAGCTCCGAACCCCGGGGAGCAGAGGAACATGAACAAAGGCAAAAGACAAGAAGTGCTCTTTGCCTTGGGATTCTGTCCCCAAGATCTTTACTACGTGTTCCAAAACGTGTTCCAAAAGAAAAGAGACCAAACCCCTTCGCAGGGTGGACTTTGAATTCGGGGGACGGAAGGGGAGGGGAGGAACCACAACCAGAGGGACGTAGCTGATGTGGAAGGGACGAGGCGAGGGGTTACAGGGTCAGACCACCACCAGCTTGGGAGGGGAGGCATACAGAATGAACCGTGTCAGTGCATAAACAGCATCACCCAGTGCAATATATTAAATGAACAAACTAACTACTTTAGTGCAATACAACACAAGTACTCCTAAGTGTTTAATTTGGAATACCACCACACTCCTTGTGGTTTAGACTCTTTTATCTTCACATATAATCACCATTTTTTCAGCTTCCAGATGCCCAAGCTCCTGAAATTTGATATTTATCAACACAGGACAAGCTGCTTGGAAAATCTCCTGTAATATCTGAACATACTGACAAGAGGTGTCTGAATGTCACAGCACATAAAAAGCTTCAGATTGGTCTCAAGACCGGGGCACTGTTGCGGTTGGATTGAAATGAACTCTGCATTTCTGGATGTCCAGCACCCCTCTGTGAGTGGATATTTACAAAGATGCTGATTATGACATTTGTCACCCATTCTATCATAACTCTGTGATGCACGAGAGTGCTCTCATTCTCATGGAAGTGTCAGCACCAGTTTAGTTTCTGTATGTGGAGAACTAAGTATTGGCTTAGACAATTAACAAAGTAATTGGGATACTTTCCTGGCTGCCAGGGCAGTGGCACTAGACTGTAGAACAGAAGATATTGTGCTCAAGATTCCTTTTCAAGCACTTAATTATCCTGCCGCTGTAAACATATCATTTGTTTAAAGTCAGCAAATATATTTTCCCCTCGTTTTTCTCAATCTTCTCCAACACCACTGATGAAACAATCTCTCAGTTAACACACTGAGGGCAGGAAATGCTTGGAGCACACAAATAAGTCTTCAGGAGTTGTGTTGGTTTTCTATTAAGAGTAGGTTGTGTAAAGAAGTGTCAGGATAAGGTTATTTAAAACACCCACTGTCCCTGATTTCTTCAATGGTCTGAATTTAAACAATCCAAGTGAAATTTCTAAATTATATTCAAAATCTCACATTACTTAGAAGTTTAGGCAACTGCTTTATATTTTTTTGATTCTGGTTGTTATATCACAGCAAAGCTGGACGAGTACAGGCCAAGTACAGATGTGAAAGGCAGTGTTTTACCCAGAGAGAGTAAACTGTTTCCAAAATAGAGAACATTTAATTCTTTCAAGTTTCATCTCTTTTCATTTTCATTGAGAAATTGCATCAAGTGACAGTACCAAAAAATACCATCGATTTCTGATTTCTACTGCAATAATTTAATTTTTATTTTAATTTTTCATATCTGTAGAAGTTTAAAAAAATTTACATTTATGACAGATGACATATTTTTAATCTGCAAAGTGTTCTACCTTAAATTTAGTTTGAGAATGAAAAATTCTTTTTACCTATTGTTACACTGCAAAGCAGGAAATACCTTTCTGATTAAGCCCTTTGAAATGAGCACATGGAGATGAATCCCTGTGGTTTGTCTCAGTGTAATGTGCTCTCTATTCCATATGTAATGGCTTCCAATAATCATTCCTCTGGAACACAGAAATCCTTTTGTTCCCCTTTCAAATGTGCTTATCTTTCTTTCTTAGAAAACTGAAACAGAAGTGATCAAGAAACAGTATTGATTCCAGAGAGAGTGATTTGAACCCAAACTGGGACACCATAAAGGGATAGGAGGATTTTTGTGCTTGTTTCCATGGGCCCTGGGAGTAGACTGCGAGTTTTGTGTCATAATGCCAACAGGCGGATGGAGAGAACATTGTTCTAGGAATGGAAATAGTGGAGCCAACAGAGAGAAATTTTCTTTGATGCAGTGATGCCTTTGTGGGGTACAGAGTCTGCTCCAAATATCAATAGAACAGGAACCTACTGCATATCACATATTGACATGAATTCAGCCCATAGGAAAAAAATAGGCAGGAGGTGGGACTGGATGAGCTTTAACGTCCCTTCCAGCCCAAAGCATTCCGTAATTTTACATTATAGAAAGGCTTGGAAGCACAAAAATCTTTTTCAAGGCCTGGGAATAAGCTTTCTACTGCAATTGAGAATTGTGTAGAAAAATAAAAGGCACTCAAATAGTCTGTTCCATTTTTTCATATCACATGACCTGGCTGCAGTCTGTATTCCTAAACCTTTCATGACAGCACAATCTAAGGCAAGTTTTGTCTTTCTAAAATGATACAAACACCCCCAAACACTTTAAAATAATTGTTTTTATAGATCCCCTGCATGGTTTCATCCCCTTTTGAGCCTGTGCATTATTGTGGATGCTGTGAGGACATATTTTATTGTGCACTCAGTAGCCAGAATGTGTGAAGTCTTGCAGAATTTCCTTGGTGGGCTCTGCCATCTGCTGTGGATCAAAGGTCATCAAGTATCTGAATAGTAAATACCACACAGCAAAATTTCATAGGAAGAAACTTCAAATTAAATTAGTTTGAAGATTTAATTTAAATACATTAGTGAAATAAGCAAGAATATGTCTGTCACAATAGTTCTGAATGCCAACTGGGCTGCCTACAAAGAGTTCTTTATTACCAAGCTTGAAAGAAAATATTATCTCTTAGTTATTCCATTGTTAAAAAGTTAAAAGTTCACACAGTTAGAATACTCAGGTCAGATTTGTATCATCTTCCTGCCACATTCATGCATTCAGCCGTAATTTGATAAACAGCTTAATTTTTGCTCATAAACTGGGATTCCAGTTAGAAGATTTAATTACAAAGCCTATCGTGGGCACTTTGTTTTAATACTCTGGTGGAGTGGAAGCACATTAATGTGATGTTTTGTGACGCAACATGTGCAAAATAAATTGTGTCTATTCTGTTATGTAGGAGGAGGATACTAAGCGCAAGAAATGAGGAAAAAAAACCCTTAATTCTTTCATACATTATTTCAATGAAAAATTGTGCTGCATTGCAAAAATGTAGCAAGGCAGGATGCAGACTTCTTAATGTAGTTTATACGTGCATACTCTTTTCACCTTTCTAAACAGGAAATTAAAATTTTTAGGCGTGTGATTTCTCTGTTTTGAAATGTATTCTTTCTAAAGGAAAGCAGACTGTCAGTGCATGTAGCTGTATACTGGATTTTACGTTTTGGCTGAGAAGCCATACTAAGAACTTAAAAGGCATAACTTGATAATACGATAAAGAAAAGGGAATTCTGCATCCTATGCAGAACAGACCGGGAGTGTCTGTCAGTTCTGTGCCTCCTGTGCTGAAATCACATCACTAAGCAAAGACTTCAACTGGAGAAACATTTTCAAAGTGTGTTGTGATTAACCAGGCTTTCCTTAAGCTGATACTGAGCATCCTGGTACTACCTAGAAAAATTGGAGACAGTTGGTTCCAACTCTTCCCATGATCAGCTGGAAGATGGAAAGATATTTCTTGGTCTGATTGAAAAAATTAGCTGCAGTTTAATTGGAGATGTCTGTAAATTTAGTCTTACAGTGTTGGGGCTCCCCTCCCTGGGGGGATGGGCCCTGGGATGGGAGCCTACCCTGGGACATGCGGGTTTTTCCTGCTCCCAGGTCACATCTACCCAAATGCTGTCCCCTATTGGCCATTTCAAGTGTACCCCGCAGGAGAATCCTGTACTTAGGTGGGTGTTCACATGAATCAGGAAGGGCTTTTGGAGTAGTCTGTGCTGGAGCACCCTGCCATGGGATGGCTGGGAGAATAAAGAACATCTATGAATATGTATCAAAAATATTGTTCCTGATTCTTTCTACGGGCCAAGCTGTCTGCCAGGGAAGGTTGCAGGAGACCCCACTGCAACATTAAAGGACCAGTTTTCCTGATGCAGGAGAAGATGGAGGTAAGATCATTTTGTTTTCTTGAAGTGTTTCCCTGGGTGATACACTTCCAAATGAACACAACATGTGCAGGTTAAGTCCACCTACAGTAAGGATGTGTCAGACCCAGGGGCTGCATTTAATAAATGTGGTAGTAATTAAGCAAGTTACTATTTTTAATCTTTGTTATGTAAGTTTGGTGGTTTGCCATTTTAAAATCCTTTTCTTGTGTGTATAAGGATCATTTTACCTCCTTCCCTGTCAAAATATTGTTGTAAGGATTATATGGCATTGACTATTCTCATCATAAGAACTTCTTTCTGTATTTTCCTGCTGCAGAAACCAATAAAATAACAGTACTATCACAATGGTCAAACAAAGACAGCGTTCCTTTCAAAATTATGATGAGCCCTATTATAATCATCAAGGCTACCTTAAATTCACTGCCCTCTGAACATCCCTTCTAATTTTTTACTTTGGGCTGGGAAGATGTCAGGGAAATGAGTCAGTGAATGTAAAAGATCATCAGAGTAGCTGGAACAATATTGTATTTACTTGTGTAGCTTTTACCACGCTGTGAACCTTTTCACAGTTTAATGCAGAAAAATGACCCCCCCAGTCAGGATCTGATTTTAGTGTCCCCTGCTGCAGCAGGGACTTGGGGGCAGACGATCCATTGTTGTCCATACCATCCTGACCATTCTGGGGTTCTCTGGTTCCTCTGTGATTCCACTGATTCAATTTTGTGCTCTGCTGTTGTGTTCTGCTGCTGCTCCAGGCAAGTGTTATGATTCTTGTCATACTCAAGCTTTTTCTTGAATTCATTTGAGAAAGTTGTGAGCAATGTGTTTCTCATTGGACAGATTTGGGTCAAAAGTTACTGTGATGCAGGAAATAACTTAATTAGAGAATGCTTCAAAATGTTGATTTTTATTTAAAAATAGTATCAATGATGCTATATTTCTTTGCACATTAAAATAGGATTATCCTTGATTTAAGTGACTATGTTTGTCCTCTCATATTTGATCTCTGCAATAACTATACTGGTTTCTCTGAGATTTTTCTTTTCCACCTTTTTGAACTCTTTCATTTCCACTAAATGAGCTCTTTTAGTTCATTTTTCCACATAGGCTTGCTCTCTTTGGGAATTTATGTGCAGGCAGCAAGAAATGTCCAGATATCAAACATTTTTTTACCATTTCCTCTGTCCTTCTACTTTAAGAAAATGTATCACTCAGCTTTATTAGTGATTCAGGTTGTTTTTTTTTAATTTTCAAATTTATCAGAGTAAATCTGTGTCTTTATCTACATGATTCCTCTCACTGAGGTAAAAGTGTCAATTGCAATATAAATTTAATTTGAAAGCCAAAAGAACAAATGCTTTCAAAATTTTATCTCAGTGGATTTTCAGAAAATGCAGTTTAGGGGGTTTCTAGTTCTCCTTTCAGAATGTAACTCTGATTCATCTCTCTAAATTTGTATAGTTTACTTCTGACTAAGCAGCTAAAGGCAGAGGATAGTCTGCAATTCCTAACACAGTGGACCTGGTGCTGAAACTTAAAATTGATTTAAAAAGTTGTTTGTTTCAGTATTTGATCTCAGATTTTCATGAATACTTGTTAAAAAAAAACCAAAGTAAATATCTTCACAGCTACAGATCATTGGATATTCACTGTAAAATGTGCAGAAATTATTAATGGAAGCAAAAGTTTTCATTATTTATGTTCATTCACTGTGTGAACAAAAGAGTTCACAGAAGAACATAGATCTGGAAAAGCTGTTTCTGGAGTCTGTTTCAGGAAAATACCATTTTAGTGCTCTTAATTTCTATCATTTAGCTCTGACACTTGTTCTGATACCTGAAGGGGAGAGGAAATGTAAGAGCCACGTTCAAAGTGAATGTTGGGATCTTTTCTCTTGTTCTGTTTGGGAGATGCACCACTGCTGGCTTTTGTGATTCCTCTTAAATTACTGTACAGGCATTTCAAACACAGACTGCCTTCTCTGATCCTGGATATCTTCGCTTATATTAAAATCAATTCTACAATAGGTATAAAACTAATGTTGCACCAACAATGCAATGTTGTGTCCTTGATTCTTTTAATGCTTCGTTTGCAGACATTTCATTTTCCCACTGAAATGATTTTGTTCAGTGCTTCCTGTGTCCTTTTTAACTGAAATTATCACCTATTATTCTCAACTAGAAAAATATTACATTAAAACAAACTTTTATGGGGAAGATCTGAGAAAAATAAGTGAAGCAGAGCAGCTTGACATGACAGAGCAGCTTGACATGACAGTAGCAGCAATATAGGAACAGCCAGACTGATTAACTCTTCCTTTGAGCAACAGCAAAAGCACTGAGAAGATTAGGAGCCATTTCTGGAAAAGGGATGAGTTTGGATTCACAGAAGAGAAATGTGTGATAACCCCCACCTCTGTCTTGGATTTGAATCACTAGAGATTACATGAAATTCCTTGTGGCTGAACACTATTGCAGAGTGGCTGTGCTCACTTTACCCAGACTCCAGAGGTGAGTGCAAAAAAGTAATATCCAACTTTATGAGCAGAATTAGGAGCAGCTAAAGACAGCAGAACTCCTAAAAATTACCAGATGCCAGGAACCTCAATTATTTTTCATTCAATTGTTTCCAGAGTCCATCTAATATGTGTATAAATAGACACAAATATATACATTTAATTGGTTATTTTCAGAAATTATTAAAATGTTTAAGCAAAATCCTTGCTTTCTTCTCAGTGTTACCTGAAAGAACTTTTAGCCTTCAAAAACACATGCAATATAAAAGCAATTATTGGAAAATTAAAATTCAGTGGTCAACATGGTGGAAGATGATTTGATTTTGATAACTGAAGAAGTGAAAAATAAACCTAGAACTGGAGAACAAAAATCCAAACTAATAAAAGTTTGAAAAGACATGAGGAAAAGAACGGAAAATAATGAAAAAGGAAAGAATGAATAGCTGGGTTTATACTGTCCCTTTCTGTCTTCTTTCCATTCATTTAATACCATTAATTTAACTCATTTTAGTATATGTATATTTTTATGGAATTATAAGTCAAGGTCAATGAGCAGGTCTGAATGGAGAAGTGTCTCTGAATGCTAACTTGGATTTTAAGGCTTTGTTAAGCTTGAGAAAGTACTGTACTTTTTTTTTTGAAGTTTCCACTTAGTATATGCTCATTCAATTCCCCCAGCAGTGCTTTCTGAGCCTTGATTACAAGGAGGCTGAGTTGAATTCAGTGGCAAAATAAAGAAATACTTTTCGGATAAAACATTCCATGGCTTCTGCAGCCCTTCAGGGCTCTCCTCCTGTTTCTCCTGTCTACCTTTTTAGGCTTGGCTTTGGAGCAGGGTTAAACCATTGTAGCGGGTTCAGTTTTTAACCAGGCAGAAACACCAATTAAGTGTTGTGGGTTTGTTCACATTTTTATCTTATGTGAGATAAGAATTAGGAGGAATCGCAAAGCAGGCTCCAAACTTTAAAGACTATAAAGAAGTTTATTACTAATAAAAGTAAAAGTAAAAAGAAATAACAAGGAATTAAAACAAACTCCCTTTTACCTCCAGCACTACCCCCTTTTTACCCAACTCGCACAAAGGATAACAAACTATGATTTTGGTCAGTATTACAGTTCTTAAAAGTCTCTCCACTATTCAAGGAAAAAAGGTTTTCTTTTGCTTCATGTGGTTTCCAAACTGCTCCAAGGGCAACAGACCCGCCTGAAAATTCTGCTGCCATGAAAAACATCTCTCCCATAAATCTTGCAGTCCTCCCACAACTGCCAGCATGGGCCACACATGGGGTGTACCTTTTTAAGGATAAGTGTCTTAGGGTGACTACACAATAAGCAAATTCTAGCCCAGAAACAACTGCTCTCCTTCACAAAATCTCTTAAAAGTCTTATAGCTCCGAGGTGACNCGCCGGGCCAAGCGGCCAGGTCCAGCCTGGACCGCCACCAGGCCAAGACGGAGCAGGGCCGTGGCCGCAGCCCCGCCGGGCCAAGCGGCCAGGTCCAGCCTGGACCGCCACCAGGCCGAGATGGAGCAGGGCTGTGGCCATAGCCCTGCTGGGCCCCAACACCAAGGAAGCTCAAACACCAAGAGGAAGTTCCTGCTTCTCCCCGTGGTTTAAATATGTAAATTTCAAGAAGCGCTTTTGCTCTAAACAACTATCCATTAACTCAGGTTCAAACGACCGCAACCACTGAAATGCCAGGCTCCAACCCCAGACATTATATACTTCTGCTATCATAAGAGGCTGTGCAGCATCATGAGAGAAATGACTGTTGTATGGACAATTGCACCGGCAAGAACAACTTTGGCACTGCAGGCTGGGAACTGAGGGTGTAAAGAAACACTCAGGAGCTGTGGGGCACAAAGTAGGACAGTGGGTTACAGCAGCTCTACAGCCCTGCACTGCTCCTTAAAGAAAACTTGAGACATATAATTCCTTTTGGTGTTTGAAGGGCTTGCAGTGACTGGAAAAATGCAGTGAGTGACTGGAGGTGAAGAATGATTCACACCACAGCTCCAGCTGAGTGCAAAGAACAAAGTAGAGGAACAGAGGAGACAGATCAAAGCTTAGCAAGTGAAGCACTTCTTAGTTAAATTAAATTTAAAAAAACCAAAAAACTAAAAAATATTGGGCATCTCAACTGTTTGTAAAAGTGCCAGGACAAAAGTGGCTGTTACAGCCACAAAATGGATTATATTTTCACACTTTTGTTTATCCTCAAAATATTACACAGGAGCATCAGAAGTTGTGGAAATGCAGATTGTTCATTGCTACTGACATCTGTTCCAAACCAACAATGAATCTCCCTGTGAGAGAGATGAATGAAAGAAATGGAGAGGGAATATGAGACAGGGCATTAGCAATCAGGATCGGGTTACTGACGTTGATTTTTACCTACAATTTACTTTGTTGTGAAGGGAAGTTTGGAAATTTCTTCCACACAAAAAAAATGACTTCATTCACTGTGAAGTCAGTAAAACAACTATTGATTTCCATATGACAAAAATTAAAATAATCTCTACCACTGTATTTAGAGTAAAGATATTCCAACCAGTATTACCTAAAGTACTTTACTTTAGCAGATACAGGAGCTGCTTCCTTGAAGAAAAGATATTCCTTTGGTTTTCATTATGGTAATCATTCACATTCTTAAAAATCACTTATATTCCCTCTTGGTATTTACACAATGCTCTTCCTATATATATTGTTAAAAAGCATGAACTAATGGATTATTTAAATCAGATGCAAATGCTGTAAGGTTTCAGATACAGCTGCAGGGATTCCCTTAAATTAGAGATTCCAAAATACTCGCTGCAATTTGACAGTTTTATGTCCCTGGCTGATAGCTGCTTGGACAGGAACCTCAGTGAGATAGTCAGATTCTCCCTCACTGGTGCACATTTGTTTTAATTATACTGTCATCCGACCCCTGATCAGATAATGTACACATTATATAGATGTGTACAGCCCAATGAGGCATTACAGAGCAGCCACTGGGGTGGGGAACGACAGACAGCAAACCCTGCACTTTGCAGTCATGGAACTGTGAAGGAATGAATCTCTAATTTCAGTCAGGCACTTGGAGGATTCCCCCTCTTCTCCGACTTCTGTGCTTGCACCTTTTGAAATACACAGCAGAGGGATTAAAAAATCCCACGATATGAAAAGTGGTGAGATTTTTCTGACCAAAAAGATCTTCAGAGCATTTTGCCTTTCCCTGCTGGCACAGTCCCAGCTGGCAAGGATTGCCTGCTCATTCTGTCTCGTGGCACAACAGGCCACGTCTGCTGGGAGCCACAGAGAGAAACGTCATCTCTTGCCCTGAAAACGTTTCAGCAATTCCACATATCCCGGTGTATTTATTTCTGTAGGAAAATCCCCTGTCCCAGAAGCACCATGGTTTGCAGAGATAGCCACACAAAATACCAAGTTTTCAGAGAACAAATGATTCAGCAGCTGCTTCTAGCAAGGGATTGTTGTATTTTTGTTGCCAGACTTCTGCCTTAGGACTTCTATTTACATATATATTAATACATATATATACACACTATATATAAATATATATTCATATATACACATGTATAAAATATATTTTAATAAACATTTCAAACACAAAATATGTATAAATATGTATGCATTTATATGCATGTATATTTATATGCATGTTATCTACTGGGGTAAACTGGCTGTAGAAAATACAAAATGACTACTTTTTTTTTTTTTTATGTGTCTTTGGGCCTGCAGGTTCCATCTCTAAAAGTCTGAGTTCCCTATTTGTGAACATAAAAGAAATACTGACTCCCCTGAATCACAAAAAGTCACGTTTGAAGTTAAAATTCTGCCTCATAAGTGACCCTGGGGAACGTTTACCCAAGTTTGATAAAATTGTGGGAAGGCTGAGTGTTGGTGGAGCGTTACAATAACTACAACTGAGGGGGAAAATCACTGAACAGCTGCAGGGGATGGTTAGCCTGGTGTGTACCTGAGGGAGAGTTATTTCTGCAAGAACAAAGATAAATTGAACCTACTCATGTCTTACTCATGGTATGGAGATCATGAATATTTGAGCTCAACATTCATAGCCACAATAAAAATTAACAGAACAATAATTACAGCAACCACAGAAGGAATTCTAAACACAAGGATGGTGTATTTCCAACACCCCCAAGGACTCTGCACTCTAAGCCACAGCTTCTTTTTCTTGCGGAAATTGGATTGCAGCCAGCTTGGCAGAGCCTTCGGTGTTTCTACCAGCCATAAACATCCCCACCACTGCTTTCCTCCAGAAATGAGCACTTCATTCTACTCCTTCTGCCATTAAAGTAGCACTCGAATACAATTTTCTGTCACAATCACACCGCTCAGTCAAGCTCGTGCTTGCGAAATGTCAGTATTTGCAGTAACTCTCATTTTGCTAATTAATCTTACCCTGGTGAGGCAATTAAGACAAAGATTCAAGTTAAAATTATGTGACACTTTTATTTGCAGTCTCGTTATCTCACTTCACTATTTTTCTGGAGTTTAATATGACACTCAGACTGGGTTTTCTTTCCAAAAACCTCAGAATCCAATATCACCAGCATGACAAGCAGAAGTTTTACTCATGAAAAAAACTCAGCAGCATGTTCCCAAAAATTCCTCTATGCAAAAGCACCAAGTATTTTACAAACCTGTGGGCTTTTAATGTATTTATTACCCCGAATTAAATTTTTGTGCTTTATTTTTTTTCCTATTACTTTGTTACCTGAATTGTAATACAAGATATTATGTTACTTGTTTTTCTGGTGTGATTGAATATGTCAATCTATTTTTCCACGACATCATATTTAGAAAGGATTTTAGCTGTGATAAAACTAAAGAAGCATACGTTTGTCACCCTGTTTAAAACTTGATTTTTGAGGGAAGGTGGAAACAAAAGCACATACTACTCAAATTTTGGCTGATATCACATCTGATTGTAATTTAGCTGATCTTAATTTCAGGAAGGTTTCATACATAAAAAAAGTGATGGCTATTTATGCTGTCACTTTATACTCAGGGCTGCATAATGATGAGTCTAACTGGGAATATTCACACTCAGGTATAACAGGTATTAGGTGTAATATTGCACTGTTCAGTAGAATTCATGATACTTAAGAAAAGCATGATATTTAAGGAATGACTATTTTTCATAGGGACCATCGTCTTTTTTCCTGTTACTGTCTCAAAATTAGAACAAAAAGTTTTAAATTGCAATGGCGATTTTTAACTAACTTTTTAATATAAGAATGTTTAGCATACGTCTTCCTTAGGAAAAAAAATTTGATAATAAGAGAAAGTAGAATTAATTTTCACGTATCCTCTAATCTGTTCTGTACTTATTCAGCACTTTACACTCAAAGAACATGTTTATTGAAAAAGAAGCAAGTAGAGAGGAGACCCGGGAAAACAGAGAAAGAGAAATGGTGGTTGGAGCAAACCACACACAGAAGAGACACAAATCAAAGAGAGGTTTAGTGTCCAACAGTTGAACAGTTTGTTACTCGTACTCCATGTTGAACAAACAATTATCTCCACCACTCTCAGCTGTGCACTACTCCTGGCTCTCATTTGTTCAGAGGGGTAACTTTAAGAACAGGTTTCCTTCTCCATTTCTTCTCTGGGGAATATCTCTGCTTTAGAACACTTTCTGGAGGCATTATGCAAAGATTATTTGAATGTGAGAACTGCAAAGATTGCTGGTTTCCTTGCAACCAGGAGCTGCTGTAGGTTGTTAAATACCCAGTGTAAACCAAAGTATTTATAACCAAGATGTTCACTGATAAGTTTACAGAAATTGTGTCAGCTGTATTGCAGCTCCCCCCGGCATCAATAAATTAGCCTGGGAGTGGAGACTTATCTGTTACATCATTTTCATTGAAAAGAACTAAAGAGTTTTTTCACTTACTAGTAAAGTAGTCAAAGCCTGGGGAGGGTGAACCATTTAATCCCCAATAAAAGGAGTTTGGGGGCATCTGAGACTCCTCACATTTTTGTAAAAATGTCACACCAAGGAGCTTGGGAGTTTTCCATTCACCCGCAAACTTACAAACAGATGCAAGAAATTCTACTTGTGTCTTTTGGACTTCCCTTTCCTCTCGGCAGCATGTCCTCACCCTCTACTAATTATGCTGTCACAGGCCTTTGGGTGAATTGTTCCTGCTCTGTTGTGCTCATTCCATGTGTCAAAATGAGACATTGGCTCCATCACCTGGTGGTTGGGACAACTTCCTTAGAACTGGGACCAAGGGGAAACGGTTTGGCTTCCAATCTGCTTTTTTTCCTAATACAAAACAGAATTTTCAGATGGATGACCTCTGTTAGAGTAAATATTCCACAGAGGTGATAGGGGAAGAAAAATATTACTGCAGCATTTTATCTGAAAGTTTTTCTTTTACCAAAACAAAGCAAACCCTTTCGATTCCAAGCTCATTAGACTGGAAATAAAAGTGCTGATGGAAAAAAAGCAAGATTTATTGGCCTACCTTGGTCTAACTAATTTACTTTTTATTCCCTTTGTTCAGCTATCAAACTAAAGAGCAGTGTTCATTCAGTTCTGGAAACTAGTGTGTTTTGACAAAGTCCAAAAGTTTTCCTTTATTCTTCAGATTGACTGCAGTTTCTTCTTTTGCAACAGCTGGAAGTAATTATGTTTTATCATTTAGCTGGATAAATGGTTATTGTTCAAGCAGTCTCTAAAGGAAGTAAGGTTTTAATGGAACAAACTAAAAAAAACGAACAATATATGAATATATTTTAGGTTTAACTTGTTCCCAGTGTTTGCATAGTCGAGAAAGGAAGTAGGAAAAATTGAGGATATCTCATTTCCATGATACAATACAGTTTGATGCTCCCTTTCCTTTGAGCTTGGAGAAGGCTGATCCTTAATTGCTTCAATTAAAGTCAATGTTCAAGGATTTAGGAACCTACAAAGAAAGGGAACACAAAGGTCGTCTCATTCCACTCCCCCTGCCATGGGCAGGGACACCTCCCACTGCCCCAGGCTGCTCCAAGTCCCAATGTCCAGCCTGGCCTTGGGCACTGCCAGGGATCCAGGGGCAGCCACAGCTGCTCTGGGCACCCTGTGCCAGGGCCTGCCCACCCTCCCAGGGAACAGTTCCTTCCCAATATCCCATCTAAATTTAGTTTGAGGGCATCACTCCTTGTCCTGTCTCTCCAGTTCCTGAGGAATTGTCCCTCTCTGGTTTCCCTGCAGACCCTGGCAGGAGCTGTGAGGTCTCCACACAACCTTCTCCTCTCCAGGCTGAGCAGCCCCAAGTCTCTCACAAATTCCAGCAGAAGGCCACTATATAAAGTAGCATAAAAAAAGTGAGTCATTTACCTTTTTCTCCTAATGAGATGAAACATGAGGAAAAAGGTAGGTTAATGTTCCAAGGAGCTGAATCAGAATCAGGTGAAAGCTTGAAAAGGCAACTAAGGTGCTTTCAGGCAGTGCTTACATGAAAAGCCTTAATTAAGAAGACTGATGGCCTTTTACTTAAGTCTTCAAGAGTGTAGAGAGTCTTGTTTAACTCCTCTGGATCCAGCAGCAAATCAGATTTGAAATTCCAACATTTTTCTTAGTGAGTAAAACAAAACTGCATCTTTGTGGCTGCAGTGGACTGTGTAGCAGCCTCCTTTCTCTGTGGTGCTTACAGGAGTGCAGTGCCATGAGGGGCACAGGAGAAAATACAATTAAATAGGAATTCAGTAAAAAGTTTAGTGGTAATTGAAGCATTCATAAAATTGCAAATATTTCAGTACAACTGCAGTGCAAACAATAGAATGGTAGATTACAAAAGTATTTTATGTCTAAGACTGCTGTGATTTTTTTTTTAATAGCTCACAATACACAAATCTCACACGGAATTCATTTAGTCATCTTAAAATCCACATAAGCTTTAAATTTATCACTTTAGTCAGGGTTTTTTTCTTCCTCTTTTTTCCACCCTGTAAGAACAATAAGGTATATGAGGTATTTTAGCTACAGGGTGCATATTTGGAGAAAGTGCTTCCTGCAGAGTGCCTCTGCCTTTCTCGTAAATTAACTGCAGAAACCCCGGTCATGTTACAGTATGACATTTAGTTTTCTAATCTGTTTAATGCCATGGTTTGCACATGATGTCTTCTGATGTGCTTTTATGTTTTTGATACTAAAAATCACATTATAGTTCCAGTAGGGATTCTTTCCACAGACAACCTAACTTGTAACAAATTGCATATTTCAGAAGAAATATAACAAAAGGCCTAACGTTTTATCATGTTCATTACTCTAGAAATACAGTCCACATCTCTCTGTTTCTTGATATAATTTACGAGCACTATGTTGGACACATATCAGCGCTGCATCCATATCAGTTACATTCCTGCACATCTCAGTGACATCAGACTGAAAACAACCCAAACTTAGCATTTGGCTGGGTTCAAGTAGTCACTGAAGATATTTTGTAATCAATAATTACTTGCATTTGCCTACCTGTGAGCTTACACACAAACACACACACACTGCAACTCTTGTTTTCCTGGGTGGAAGCAGTGTCTCGTATTCCAGCTATATTGAGATACAAGTTGATCATCATCTTTTTGCAGTTATTCATACAAAAGACTTCATAAAAGGAAAATAATGACTTTTTATACTCCTTCAAGACTTACCTCTGCTCTTACTCCAGTTTGCTTGAAGCTTTGCATAACCAGTATTTCAGAACTAGTGCTAAAGATTATTTTCCCAAAGGAAATAGGCATTTTTACTGCAAAGATTAGTATCTTCTTTCCTCTTACTTAGCAGAATTTCAAAATATAAATATATGTAATGGGAAAGAGTCTGGGGTTAAGGGGGGAACAAGATAGGAGAACTGAAAATTTGAAATTATTCAGAACAAAAGCTAAAGGCTTTTTTTTTAATGTGACCTTCACCTTCTCTCTTTTACCCCTCCTCCCACTTTTGGTTTCAATCTATTTCTGTAATCACAGCCTTGGACATTCTTATCTCTACAACTTTAGTGAATCTTGCTGTATGCAGAAGAAAAAAAATAATCCAGATGAATGTGCAGGAGGATTCAATCCCAGCATTTGTAGGGAAAATGAGTTACAACAGTACTGTCATCACTAAATGAATTATTCACTGAACAATACTCAGCAGGCAGTTCCACTTTTGTGTTCCTATCCAGAACAAAAGATTTCAGACCATGATCCCAATCCCAAAAATTTCCATGCACAACAAACCACCATCATCTTGACACCTACTAATTACTCTGCACACTAGTTTTACCTAATTGCATGTTCACCAGTAGATGATGAAAAGCCAAACCTAAATTCCAGTGTTTGTTTGTCTACTTGGGGCTCTGTAAATTAATGTGTTCTGCATGAGGTGCATGGGATTTGTCAAAAAGCTGCAGGAAGCTACGGATGTGGACTGTTCATTTTTATATCCTGTGTTGAGCAAAATAGACAGTGGAAGGAGACTCCTATAGCTCAGTGTTAGAAAAACCCTGATTTCTAAGGGAAGAATTCTAAGAATGTTTTTTCCCCTAGCTTGCAAGAGTCTATCGTGTCTGAAAGGTTTTGGCATTTGGGGAAGGTGCCTAATGACTGGAAAATTGCAAACATGCCAGGCAAGGATGGGGATGTGGGAACATACAGGCTGGGCAGACCAGAAAGATAACCTAGAGAGGAATGCTAAGTCCTGAGACAGAACAAGCCCGTGGAACTGAGCAGCTCCTGCCTGGCTAGGGGTTCACCATCCACAGAGAACAACATGGGGTGAACAGTGATAGGATCCAATTATTATTAAGGTTCTTTGGAAATTCCTCTGCCCGAATTAAGGTGCAAACGAGACTATATGCCAGTCGATAGTAAGGGTTTTATTTGATGTAAGATATGAGAGAGAGAAAAAGAAAGAAAGAAAGAAAGAAAGAAAGAAAGAAA
>VYZQ01018514.1:39692-57488 GCA_013400655.1 Mystacornis crossleyi
AATGTTAAGATATATTTTGGATATCAATAAGTTAACTTCTATCAGTTTTCTTTCAGCTGAATGAGATAATATTTTCCTCTAATATTTAATTATGTTAGCTATGTGAAAACTCACTAGATCTCTCTGGACATTGCTTAATAAATTACACAAATCCAAGAGTAGTGAACTACAAACATGACCCAGCAGAGGCTGCTTGGAGTCATAGTGCCTGCTTCTTCCCCACTGGGTTAATGTGTGTTTATTACTATGTTTAAGGCCATGAGGTGAAGGTAAAATATACCTAGAGAAGAGTCCAGATTGAATTTCTGCCAGATATATAAGCTTTACAACAGAGAGAAATCTGCCTTTTCTATTCCACATCCATCTGCAGGGCATTGGAGCAGGGTCAGCTTCAGCTGACAGCAGCTGAGTTCAATGTCACTCTGTGCCTGGAGAGAAAATGCCTGGAGTTGGTGTCATCTAGACTTTGTAGGAACATCCTAAACTTGAGTTACAGTGTTGTACGCCTTAAGTACAAATGAGATGTGACGGTAGAGTTTATAAGAAATGTCTCTCAGACATTTTGGGGAGCTGTCAGCCCCTGGATAACAAGACGACATGGCCATGTGGCAATGACTCACCCTTGCTCACACAAAAGGTAGTACAAATCCCAGCTTTCATCCTGGCATTCCTGCATTTGCCTCAAACCATTCACCAGCGTGTTTTTATTTTTTAGGAAGAAAATCTTTATTTAGGAGGAAATTCCTGGCTGTGAGGATGGTGAGGCCCTGGCACAGAGAAGCTGAGGCTGCCCCTAAGCTCAGACAAGGGTGTTCTGCTCCCGCAGCAAGGCTTTTATAGCTTTCCCATCACAGCCTCCCTTTTCCCAGAGGTCCAATCAAGGATTAGGAGCAGCACTGCACCAGAACTGGTTCTGGAGACAGGAAGTGAAAATTCTCCTGGAGGAGAAGGTGTTGCAGAATCCCCACAGCTCGTTCAAAGCCCTGACAGCACTGGCTGTGGACACTAATGAGGATTGAGTTGTACTTAGTATAATCTGATCAGAACATTTATATGTAATTGAAACTATTGGCTTCAGGTGTAGTCATTTTCAAGCTTTTATGAGAAAGGCTATCACCTTGTCTGGCAGCAGGCAGTTTTAGTTTCCTATTTTCAGAGATAAAAAAATCTTTTCCTTAAAAGTTATTATTTTAACCTCCAATTTCAAACTACTGCTTTTGAAGTAATGAATTCTAGGAATCTTGTGTCTATTAGTGTCCAAATTAGTGTCTATTGCTCAATAATAAATGCAATTAGTTTTCTTAAGATTTTTCAATTGCTATAAAGTGTGAATTTTTCTAGAGAATTGAAATTTGCTAAAAGTTTACTGATATAAAAGGCTTTCACAAAAAAAAAAAAAAGAATTCTAATGGGTTGCTATACCCATCAAAATGAAGGAAATTCTCCAACATGACTTAAGAGAAAGTACATTTTTTGTCCTATTCTTTCCTTGTTTATATACCTTTTTCTCCTCCTTCTAACAAGCTTTCCCCTCAGATCAGACTAGTAGAAAAGTATTCAACCACATCTTGCTTGTTATGTTACTATTCTCAACTTTTATCATACCAAGTAAATTTATTATTTATGTAAATTACTGAAATGTGTGACTGGACTCTGTCATCATGAATTAGTTCTCTCATGTGAGAACTGAAATTCTTTGTTTTCTGAGCATCATGATCTTTAAAATTTGCTTCCATCTCTAGTTTTGTTCCATTGCTGAACCTTTGTGTGTTTTAGCAATGCTGTTCCCATTCTGTTCTGGCTGTAAACTGGTAGAGGACAAGGAGGAATGGCTTCCCAGTGCCAGAGGGCAGGGCTGGATGGGATATTGGGAAGGAATTGTTCCCTGGGAGGGTGGGCAGGCCCTGGCACAGGGTGCCCAGAGCAGCTGTGGCTGCCCCTGGATCCCTGGCAGTGCCCAGGGCCAGGCTGGACACTGGGGCTGGGAGCAGCCTGGGGCAGTGGAAGGTGTCCCTGCCCATGGCAGGGGATGGAATGGAATGGGCTTTAAGGTCCCTTCCAACTCAAGCCACTCAGTGATTCTGTGATTCCATGATTAACTTTGGACGATGGTTAATCCTGCACGTTTTGGGTCCTAAACCAGCCTTTTCCATGCAATAATCTCTCATTTTCATCCCTTTATATTTTCCCAGTTTCACACTACCTAACAAACAAAACAGAAAATTCAGTTAATTCAAGGAGACTTTCAGGCTCCCTCACAGTTATTACTTGCACCTTTGGCCAGAACATTTCAGGAATTCTCTCTTTCCAAATCCTAGTGGTCTTTGTAGAACCACAGAGTGGTTTAGGTGGGAAAAGAACTTTCAGATCATTGTGTACAACCATTAACTCAGCACTGCCAACCCCCCCACTCACCAGTGTCCCCAGTGCCACATCTGCATGTCTTTAAATCCCTCCAGGAATGGTGACTCCACCACATCCCTGCGCCAGGGATGGACAGTGACGGTTGTAATCACCCAATATATTGGTAAACCTTGAGATTACTTGAATTGGAATCCTAATCCCCCTGTGCCTGAGGATTCATTTAAGAGAGCACTTAAACAAGACTTAGGAATGTCTTCAGATAAGTAGGAGTAGTTCAGAGAAAAATAATTATCTTATCCATCAAAATTATGCTGGGAATGTTTTGTTGCTTTCCATTATTTTCACTGTCATTCCAAATGCCAAATTTTCTGTGAAATTTGGAGATTACCTTCTGGAACAAGTCACAGAGAACTCTAAATTCACAAGTCAAATAAATAGGAAAATTAATTCTTTTAACCTAGGCAAATGCTATGAAAAAATAATCATAATGGCATTTTTTTCTTGCAACCTCCCATCAACATATTGTACACTGACATAAAAATAGATTACAGTATCTCTGAAATTAAAAATGGATCTGTACATCTATATTTCCCAAGACATTCTCATATTGTACAGCATTTGATCAATTCTCACCTTCTATTATAACTATTGATGGAACAATAAGTTATTCAGAAATAACTGATTAGTGTTGGAATCCGTTCACGGACTTCTTATTGTATCCATGTATTATGTTCTAATTTATGATTGTGTTTTCTTATTTATTGTTTCATAAAAGTATAGACATATTTATATCTCAAACTCCTCAAGAAGTTCTCCAGAAAACTATTATTCTCTAAAACCCTGCATAACCTCTGATAAATTCATGCACTGTAGCAACAGAGGTGCTGCAACCTCTCCATTCTCATCCTTTCATGTACAGAAATTGTAGGGCAGTTTCTCACTGGGTGTTTTCAGCAACATATTTTAAAGATAAAATGAAATAGTGCAAATCATTACATTAGAAGGTGGGAAATAATTAGTCTGGCAGAAAATACCTTTTCATTCTCTTAATCAGTCTCTTAATCTGTGAAGATAAGCATTTACTTCTCTTCCATGTAAATTATCAGTGGAAGGTTGTAGGGGAGGATATGAGGGTTGTTTAAAAGCACGATGCCAGAGTTACCCCTTACTGGAAGAGTGTGCTCTGGCATTTATTTCCATCATGCAGACAAGAGTTTATCTGTACACCATTTTTAAAAATAGGGCATGTGTGTTTATGGGATATAAACCCACCAGCTGTTTGCTATGAAACCCTGCAACAAGTGCATTAAAGAGATTTTTGGAAATGTGCATCTACAGTCACAGCTCTTTCATTATAATGTCTGTTTCTAAGCAGACTATGGCTTAGCACAGCACTTTCCATATTAAAGTTTTTAGAACAAGAGTGCGCCATTACAGATATTAATCCATTTGTGCTCAAAGTAGGATTTTCATAGAATATCATCAATTATTGGCATGAGAGATGCAGAAGTTAATGTTTTTGTAGTCCACTTCCAGGTTTAGATTCAATACTTTGTGATCTAAAAAAATCTGGGATGATGAAAAGAAGGTATAAAGGCTAGACTGCCTTCACTTTTCTTCAGCCTTGCCTTCCAAAGGTGAAATTCCCAGGTGAATGTTATTTATTCCTGCTCCCTCATGTCTCACTCAGGATACTCATGTCCCAAAGCTTGTGCAGTTCGCAGTTCTGATCTTCCAAAATTAACCATTAAATGATCCTTCTGTGCAAATTAAGTGGTGTGAGCTGTGCAGGCAACAATCCAAGAAGAAAAGTGAACTTGTTTAGATTTACTGTAGGAAACACAGCCCTGTCCACTGGTGTGGAAGCAAAGGGAAGGTTACAAAGACAGTCAGGGAGTTCAAAAGTTCTGGACTTAAACTTACCTAAAAAGGTCTCTTGATGTAACTCCATTAATACAAAGCTGACGGTTAGGGTTAAAATTTTTCACAGAATGACAGAATCATTCAGGTTGGAAAAGACCTCTCCCAAGATGAACATGACTTCCTTGAATTCTGACCCAGGGTTATGGACACCCTATGTATATAGACTTATTACACAAATACACAAATTTAGAGCATAGAGTTTTCTTCGCAGGGGGCTGCACTTTTCTGGTATATTTTCAAAACAGTCACCTTTCCCAAAATTTCCTGAGCAGCTTGTGTCTCCCAAAGGTACATTAAGACACTGAATCAAAGCTACCCTCCCTGGTGGAACCCCTCCACGGCAATTTTTCATTGCTGGCTCATTGGTTTCTCTGGATAAACCAGTAATAGTTATTTGTCTTCTGAATCCAGTTTTCCAACAAAAGGTCTAAACCTGCCTGTTTAGCCTAATCTTCAATTTTTTAATTGAAAAAAAAAGAAAAACCCACAGTTTTTCAGCTATGACTGTTTCAGAACTGAAACAGACTGTTTCAGAACTTCTGACTCTGCTTCACCCAGTAAAAGTAGATGTGACATCAGGTACACAAATGCATTTGGTTCATGCCTTAAAGCAAATAATTGAGCAGAATTTAATAGGAAAAAAATAGCTTAATGTTAAGGGAATGTTCCAGTTTAAACCAATGTTTAATGAATTATGTGGAGAGGCAGCTGAACAGGAAACAAATCTGTTTAGGTTCCTCTAGCCCAAGAAAACATACCAAGAGGTCTTCACCATGCTGAGGAGAGCAGTGTGACTGAGTACCTCTGATGTCAACAAATTCATCCCCACAAACTCAGTGGCTTTTCAGCATTCAGCAATAGATACCAAAGTACTTAACAAATTGAGAAGGTGAAAATACAGAAGGTACTGATAAAACTCGAACACAAGAACTGCCTCAGTAGTTCATCACCTCAGATTTGATGCTGCAGTAGCAATAAAATCTGATTTTAATATCTGCTTAAGATTGAGAAGGACCTCTTCTTATTTGAGTCAAGTCAAATACAAGAAACAATTTTTTAAAAAAATCTTATGTACAGTGAGAAAAAAAAACAATTTTGTATATGTTCTTAGTTCTCTTAAAAGGCAGCTGTTCCCACAACAGCCAAAAAAAGTGCACATTATGTTGTCATGTCATGTGTTTTTAAAGTGAATAGTAGCAATCATCCTCAAGGATGTGCTAGTATAATTGTATTTCTATTTTTAATACATTTTTTATACATGATCTAATTTACATTTGTCTATAGATATGCAAATTTACATTCCATACGCAAATATCACTAAGGCTAACTATTGTGCTGTAGGAATTGATCTGTGTAAGTGCTCGAGGAATCGTGACCCTGTGTAAGAACTTGAATGATAGAGCTGAAATATTCCCTATACAATAAGGAATTCAAGCCAATGGAAGAAAACCTTCTGTTTTGATGAGATATTTACAAGCTAAGAGTCTCTAAAATTCTTAGGTGGAATTCTCACAGATTTTGCATCTGCATGTGCTATGGTTAGAAACCTCAGCAAATAGCAAACACATTTTCCTTATATTCTGAAGAAAAGAGGCAGGGATACAGCCTTCATAGTCTATGTAATTCTATGTAATTCTATGTAATTCTATGTAATTCTATGTAATTCTTAGGCAAAACTTCAGTTGGAACATGAAAACACAGCGCAACATCAAAACCAGTTAATGAGGAATAAAAAAAGTGAATAAACTGAGCAAATGTTGGCAGTGAGATGGAAGCTCAGAGTGCTGCACCCTTGGTTCTTTTTCCTTCCCCTGAGGGCCTATTGCAGATCATGAAATTAGATCCTGTTTGAAAAGCCACTGCTTTCTGCTGCCTTTCACACTGCTGATCTCTGATGTGACAGAGTCACCTCAGATTTGGGACAGTTCTTCGTAGAGCCGTTGATGGGAACTCTGGTGCTGCTCGTTTGGGCACTGGGAATAGATTCATGTCTCGCTTCGGAGCTGTGGGAGAAGAAATTCCTGGTTTAGCACTCAGCCAGAGACAGACATGAGGAAACAGATCTGCTTTGCAAACTTATGAAAGGTAACTTGATGGGTTATTTTTACTTAATTGCAACTGAAGATTTTGGTATAGAATTTGGACAGTAAGCCTCTCTTGGAAAAGGTTCTGTGTCCTCTGTAAAGGTGTGCCCTGGTGGAGGTTTGTGTTTATCAAAATGTTAGTTTATCTCTTTTTAAATAAATAAAAATTCTGTTTCTCAGTAGACCACAAATGTTTTTTGCAGGCTGAACAAACTTTACCATAAAATCTGAGTAATCTCTGGGTGGACCTAAAGCAGGTAGTTTAAGCTTCTGTTAACTGATCTGGAGAGCAAAATAGACAAGATATTGGCTATTATTCCAATCACTGAGATGTGTTCAGAACTGCAGATGTTTTCTGACAAATCTGCACTACCATGCGTTTTTGCAGTATAAAAAATATTTTACTACTTTGAGTTTTCAGGCTGTACTGCATCAATGCTTCCTCTACATTCCTTTTTACTATCCCCAAATAGTTCCCAGGATGATGCCAGAAAAGCTATATCAATCTTAGGAAAAGTTAAGCTGAGACCAAAATTTACAGTTTATTATGTCACTGTATGGAGCCAGACCAAGTGGCAAGGCCATAATGAAATTGCTCCAAAAGTAATGAATAAAATAGAAGAATAAAAGAAATAGGTGATGAAAGAACCACAAACTACAGCAGAAAAATTAGCAAAAGCATGAAGCAAAGTCTTTGTGAAGACAATATCACTACAAGTACTACATTACCAGTCAAGAGAGTTGGGATGGAATTTACTTAGACATTCAGGACCTCCTGTATTGAAAATGCAAACCAGAGTAACTAATTCTGTGCTTTACAGGAAGTTTCCTGAAGAATTGACAAGGGGGTCTCTGAACAGTACAGCAGAAAGAATAGGAGCAGATGAAAAACTGCAATACAGATGGCTCTTTTTAGCAAGAGCAGAAAAGTCACGGTAATCCATATTAGAGAACATAATACATGTGCTACACAGGGCTGGAAAGCACTGGGGAAATTTAATTCAACTCCTTTTTGCTTCAGTAGAGAAATAATAGTGATTCATTATATTCATTGCAATGACTTAGTAGTTTTAGGAAAGGAGATTCAGTATCTCCAGGTACTGCCAGGAGGGTTGTTGGGGTTGCCTGTTCAGGCCTGGGATGGTGGATCCCAGACCCACCGGGGTGGTGCCAGACACTGATCACACCTCACACACTTCCAGTGGGGTGCAGGAGCATTCCCTCAAGCCAGAGGCTTCAGGGGCTCTTGGAGCACAGAGAAACACAACATTTAACAGCAGGAAGACAGTGAAACCCAACTTTGCATGGGAATTGCAAGTGTTACAGACAGACATGCTAAAATCATTAAGTGATCAAGAAGCAAAGCATGCTAAATTACCTTGGCTTATTAACAAATATTTAGAGGCAAATACATCCATTCATACAAATTTTAAACTGGGCAAGACTGTCAGCTTTAAATTACATAATGATTTCAGAAATAGAGCAGTCAGGTGTTTACACAAGCACTTTGAAAGACAACACTGAGCTTTTTAATTACCTTCAGAGACATTTTCTATTCTGCTTATTAAAATTTTAATCTATACCTTTCTAATTCATCATATTCATTGATTTAATTAATTAGAAGTACATGATACTTATTTAGAGTCCACAAAAGATGTTACAATTATACCTATGATTATGTTTTATCCATGTTATTTTAAAAGAGGACGTTAAAGATTACTCACTTTAAACTTTGAGATCTTTCTACCAGACTGTCATGCTCAGACTTATGAAAGGTTTTCTAGCAAAAAAAATTGCAAAAGCATCATTGGTGATCTCTAGTCACCATTTACAGTTGATGCTTGTCTTGGGCAGAAACCATTTCTTTGTTCTTTAAAATTAAATCTCAGCAGTGGTTTATGATCATCTGGTTTTAGTTCTGTGCCAGACAGAAGAACTTTTCTGTTGTAGGGAGGAAATAAATATTTCCAAGATTTTTCACTGTGATCTACATCAACAAAGAGATTCTATCACTTGAACTGGACTCAGATTGTTTTCCTAACTCAGCTGTAGAGCTCTGGCTAATTTTTCCTACCTTGTCTCAGGATTTTTGGAAATGCAATAATGAGTGGAGTATCATAAATATTGAAAGATATTGTTATAAACTTTTATCCATTTCCAAGTGGGGTTTAATTCAAACTGGATTGTTAATGTCATTAATGTTTTCCTTGGACTTATACTAAAGAAAATCCATTCATTTGAATATTGACCAAAAGAGGCTCTTGCTGTAATTACAGCAGAGTCATGGGGGAAAAAAAAAATTGCTTTGGGCATCACAAAAATGAATCTGGGGTTAAATTTCTTCAACTATCAAGTAATTTATTAAGTTCCAAGATAAAAGAATGCAGTGTGACTCAGCTGCTTATACAGCTCAGTGTGAATTGTGAATATTCTCAGTGAAGAAATTTGAGTCAGTTGGGATGGAAGTTATGTCTACAAAAGGTTCCTCACATGATAAACAAAATCCTTCAGTAAAGACCAGAAATATGCCTACAAACAGAACTCTAAAAGGCCTCCTCTGCTGAATACCCTTTTCCCATCAGTGTGTAGTCCATATCTGCCCGTGAGAAGCTTGAGCTTATATATTCCAGTGAAGCCATTAGTCTATAGGGGTAGAAGTTGTGTTTGACCAGCCAAATCTGGATATTCTGCACTGAAATCAATTTGACCCAGGCTTGTAGGTGCCTCATATTTTGTATTATTTTCTGTTGTCTTAGTTACACGGTGAGAGAGAAGAGCAAAAGGACAGATAAACATGCCAATAAAAGGAGACAAGTAAGCTATTATCCATCCTCTGACTGTTTACACTGAATAAAATGGGAATTAGTATTCCAGGCTTGTGGCTCTACCTCTTGGCTCTCAGACTTTTAAATGCAGTTGCTAATAATCCCCATGCATTCCTGCTGCTGACAGATATGCCACAATACTTTAATCAGCACTGGCTACCAGGCTAATAAAGGTTACTAATAAAATAAAATTCTGTAGGGGCTCCCTCTTTACAGGCAATATCAAGCCCTGTGAACTTTTAATGCCTCCTCTCTCCATTTAGATAGTCATGGCTCAAAGCCTGTATTAAAAATAGCAAGGAATGCTTATTCTGAAGTGTTTGAAAATATTGCAAATTACACTGTAGTATTGGCTTACTCCAAACTAATCTTATCCCTTCCTGACCTTTGCAGAAACACTTCTCTTTCATTTGGCAGCTTCATTTCCCTCCTTTCCTGCTGTCTTATTCCCCTGTCCTTTTACCTGTGGTTTATTTAGTCATCAGGAACTGGGGAGATGGGGCTGCTGATTTTAACTATGTAGCTGATAGGTTTGTTGTGCTCACCCAGAAGCAAATACCTATTTCTCATTCCATTTCCATTGCAGCTTCATTTTCATCTCAATATTGTATTCCACAGCAGCTGCACAATACATTTCTTCTGAGGAATGCAATGAATGTATTTACTCTTTTCTTTGCCTCTGAATGGGGTACTGTGGATTTTTCCATCCTTTATATTCCTGTTCATTTTAATAAATATATATATATATGTATAAATTCATCAGGAAGCTAAAAATAAATGCAACAGAAATGAAAATTTGGAATAAAGGTCTTTTATTTAGCATTATTTATTTTAAAAAATGGGTAGAATACAATACAAAAAGTGCAAAAATTAATAAGCCCAGTGGAAAGCTAAAATCTTCTTACAATGAAAAATGGATATATCTCGTATTTTTTAAGATCACCAAGCTTCTATCAGGTCTAATTCTACCCTGATAGTTGATATAATTTCCCAGACTTCACAGCAGAAATTGGATCTTTTTAGAGTCATGAAGGAAAAATTGAAGCTGGAGTGGTCTTGACAGAATGAGTGCATTTAACTATGGAGCCCCTATTTCATTTCAAACCACATAAAGTGAAACACCCAGACATTGATCTGCACCATGGAGTTGTTTCAGCTCAGAGTCTCTGCTCACAGCACCAGGAGATATTGGATTTTTGTTTCCAGGCTCCATCCTAATCCAGCTGTCAATGGGCTTCCCAGACTCCCATAAATCTGTGGTAAAAGCAGTCTGGCACTGACATGCCCATCACAGCCACTGCTGCTGAGGTGGCTCGTGAGTTTATAGATCATCAGTAATGGCATTATCATTGTGTTCTCAACATGAGACATCCCAATTTTGCCAGAGCCATGGACAGCACACAGTTTTTCCCAGTGCTCCTCAAAAGGAATCTCATAATCCTGCAGCACATCGTTCCTTTGTGCTCCAGGCACCTCCAGTTTCTAGGGGTGAGCTCTCCATGCTGGCAGAGCACTGCTTATATTGACCCCCACCTTGTTTTGGGAGCTCCTCCATTGCCTGGACTGTGCTCAGCAAAGTGTTTTAGGGAGCTGAGGCTCACTGATGTTCTCTTATCCATGTCCACAGCTCACCTGGATCACCCTCCATCCTCAAGACGCCTGGGAATGGAGTGCTCCCAAGTGGCTCTGTGGCACAGGTACCCTCAGGTGTCACAGGGCAGGGATCTACAAAGAGGTGATTGTTTGGTTCCTGCTCATGAAGTGAGGGTGACGAGGGGCCCAGAGTTATCCCAGGAGCACAGAACCGGGGAAGAACATTTCTGCTTCCTTTTCAGGTCTCAGGTAAGCTTTTAGACCTTACTGTGGGATGTCACTCAGGCTCGGGGGCAGGGAGGATTCTGTCCCCACCTGAAATGTCTGACAAGGCCTCTTCTTTTTCTGATGAGATACCTCTTCCCTCCCTTGACACAAAATACGCTGCAGGGGAGTGCTGCCTCCTGAAGCCTTCTTCAGACTTTTCTACCAGATCCTGAGCTTTACCCTTGGCGTTTCAGCTGGGGTTTTCTCAAGATGTGCCAGAGATGCTCTGGGGGGTCAGGGAGCCCAGAGCACCCTGGACTGACCACTCTGCAGGGCTGAACATCCTGCCCTGGTAGCCAGAGAGACCTGTGCCTTTGCCATGCTGACAAGGATCAAACAGTTCCAGGAATGTCATAAACTGAAAGATTATTTAAATGATTTAAAAACTTAAACAAAAACAGCAGTAAAAAATACAAATATGGTCTTGGGGTTTGGGGTTTGGGGTTTTTTTTTTTTTGAATTTGGGATCTACTTCTTGCTATTGCTGCTTAATTTTCACTGCTTCAGCCACTCTGCTCTCCTGTAGGCCAGAGGTAATGGGTAATCAAATCTGAGCAATACATCTCAAAATTCTAGAGCCAAAACAAGACTAACAAGCCACAAACTAAATGCTTATGTTAAGTATGTCATCAAGATGCTTTAAACTTTAAAATCTATGCTCTATTCAAGGATTTCTGAGGGAAAAACAAGACCAAATTCCTTGATTACAGTATTTGTTCAGACTTTGTGTAAGTTAAGAACTAATTTTGTTCTTTTCATTTAGGATTAAGAAAAAAAAATCAGATTAAGTGATTTTCTGTGAGGAGGACCAGCAAAGTGACTATTCTGCTTGTGTCCTATTTTGGGGGCTAAAGAAGGAATAAAATGATGTTCAAGTTTTTGTGAAATTCGTTGCAAAGGTATGAGTTTTTTCAGCACAATAGCACAATTAAAAAAAAAAAGTTATTTTGATATCCACGTGTTACAGATGTTTCAATATGTTTCTAGAGGGACAATTTGCAAACACAAAGTTATATCTTTTTATCTTTTTCTGGCTGTTTTTAAAATACTTCATTTTTTTCTAATAGCTTTTATACTCTATTCATAAAAGAAAGTCACATACCATCAGTTAGCTGTACAGAGAATGCCTTATTTTTTGCAATAATATGCTCAATTTGCTGTACTATTTTTGTAATCCTGCCAGTGTTTAAGACTTCACTATTCATCACAAAGTCAAACCCAATTTTTTCACTGTTTGATTTCTTCACTAGTACTACAATTAGCATGTCCTCAGTCCTGTTCCTCCTTTTTATCAACAACTGGCAAGCCTACAGTGCTTGTGGTGCTCCAGTGCTGCAGATATGTACAACAAAGGATTTTAGACATATCCAGGTGAAAATTCTGGATGTAGAGTTCTTCTTTACTGCAGCACTGTCCTTTTGTTCTTACTTGACTTCAACCCAGTCTTTCCACTGAGGAATCTTGTTAGGAGCTCCTGCTTTCCCATCTGCTGGTGCAAAACTGATGCGGAGTGCAAGAGTTCTGCTTGGGCCTCTTTTGAAGTGGCCTGTGAGGTTTGCAGTGTAGATACAAAACTGGATTATATCAGTCCTGGCATGCAATATTTGTTGAATAACAAAGCTATCACTTTTCCTTATTTGTATTAGAAAAAGTAACACTTTCACCATCTGGTTGCCAATGATTTTCTATTTTGGATCCAATGGCATCATTCTCAACAAGCTTTAACACTAAAATTTGGTCACCATTCAGCCACAACTGCACCTTCTCTCTGAGAAGGGCAATGTGCTGGCCAAGGTGTGGACTGACTTATGTATCCTACTTTTCCATTTAGGACATGTCTATGTCCCATCAGTCCCAGAGCCCCATGTGAATTCAGATTTGGGATTTGCACTGACTTGGCTTGGAACTCCGTGCAGTTGAATACCCAGTGGCATGGGGGTTGTGTGGTCTTTCTAAAATAGTCGTCTCTTGTTTTTTATGGTCTCCAGGTACTACTGAACTACAACTAAATTAAAAGAACTAAGTAGTTACAGTTCTAGTCTGCAATAAAGCTTTGCCATTTTTTAGCTCATGTGTAGTTTCTGCGTAGCAGCTGTGTGGTTGCTCAGAAACTAAACAATCGATGTTTTGCATATTTCTAAAAGTTAATATAGTTTCAAAGTCATAGATGACTCTACTCATCTAAAATATTATTCATCAACAAAAGTGTTAAAGTCCGTGACTGTTACGTTAAAAAATATTTAGTAATTTATTTTTCCTTTTTTTCTCAGTGTTCACTGCTTGAAAATTATTTTGATGTAACATACATCATTTAATGAAAATTATTTTGATGTAACACACATTTTTATTACAACCCTTTTATTTTTTTCTATACTTTTACTCCTGCTTTCAGTTATTCTTTCCCTTTTTAATGCACAGCAGTATCCACACATTTTCTATAGCCACAATATCAAGTGGTGTGACACAAGACCATGTCTATGAAACCAAACGGTTGGTGCTGAGAGTTTACCCACATGAGGGGAATTTCAAGGCTTATTTCAGACCAGTTTCCATTTGGTCCCGTGGACTAAATATTCATTAGCTGTTGCATCTAATGCAGTCCAGGAAAAGAACAGGAAGGAATCCAGTGTGTCCTCTCCTCCACTGCTCCCATGGTGGGCAGTAAAGGCAGACCCAGAGATGGATTTGGACAGTGCCCTTGTGATTGAAACCAAAGCACTGGGGCACTTACACGAAGTACTGAGCACACGGGGTTGTACTTGGGGTTTCTGGGCAGATTTGGAGTGCAGTTAAATCTGAGCTTTGTGCACCTCTACAGAGTTAGCCCTTGGCACTCTAAAGCACTGAGATGCACCAGTTCTCCAGCCAGGCCAAAGAGCCACAGGCTCTGGGGTAGCACAGGACCACCCAGGAGTGTTGGAAGAGAAGGAGCAGGTCCCTAGAGGTTTTTGTCTTGCATTACCCTGAGCAGCCATTGTCACAGAGATCCCTAAAGGACTGTCTGTGAAGGCCATGCCTTCACTGACCCCCTCAGCCTGACAGGGAGGGTGATCAGTCTCCAACAGGACAGGTTGTCAGGCTGGTGGTACTGGGGCAGGGGCTCCAAGCTCTGTCTTGTGCAGATAAGCTCGAAAGAGGCAGAAGAAAATGCAGCAGCAATCACATCAGCCTGTCAGAGCCCAGCCTTCACACAAAACAACAAGATCCAAGATGGTCAAAGCTGAGTGACCCAAAAAACTCTGCCTGAAATTGTTGCACAGAGCCTGACAGTTATGGACAAGGCCTGCTTTAATGGAATAAAGCCACTGCAGAGGGGAGAATGAAATGAAGAGAAAATTACCATGTGAAGAATTTATATCTGATTCTGACACTTTCTTTCTCCATGTAATTATTAACGTGTTTTCTAAAAGTCCATTAAAATTCCATTCAGATTAAGAGGAACTATAAGAACAGGAATAAGGGCAATGCATTGAAAGATCCTGTGTTGATAATCAGTTTTAGGCAGTAACCTTAATCAAGGTTAATGTCATTTCAGTGCCTCATCTCAGGTTCTCATTTTGTGTCTTAGGCAAGCCTGGCATTTTTACTCTTGTTTTTGTTTCTTTTTCCCCAAGTAATCTGTTTTATTCGTGATATGTGCTGCAGACATTATTCAGGCTTATCCCGTGTTCAAATAACTTCTCTGATGAAACTTCATAAAATATTTATTGATAAATGTAAAGTACCCAAGATACAAAAATATTTTTGCGTGGTTTTATTCCAAAGCAACAATTCTTTATGTGGGCCTTCATACCAAGTTCTCAGTAATTTAAATACTTGATTATTTTACTCTTGCTATAGAAAAGTCTATGGGTAGTTAATTCTATTTCTAAGAATTACAACAAATATTTTTTTGTTTTGTTTTGTTTTGTTTTGTTTTTTACCTCTGCAAGATCCCATTATTCTGTGCATGTGTACATTACCCTGTATTAATTCTGGCTCATTAAATGGGGTTTATTACAGCATGGTTTGCACCATAAGCCCCCTGATTCAGCTGTATAATACATCTTACTTAGATAATCTATTTGCCTACCCCACTGCTGTGCCCTCCTGACATTATTTAGCACCATATCTTTAACACTTTTATCTGGCCACTGATACTCCCCCAAATGTAGACATAACTTAAATATGTGTGGTTTAATCTCATGTGTAAGGAGAATAGGAATGGGAGAGTTCACAAAGTTTTGAGATGTTGAAGATCAGGCTGTGAAATTTGCAGAGTCCTTTTCTGGCAAAAATTCAAATCCTGCCTTGGAAATGCTGATCTGACAAACTTTGTTAGATGAGTCATCCTAATTATGCAAGTGACCTCACTGGCTGTGTCACATTGCTTTGCAATTTAAGGAAAGATTAAAATATTTGGTCATTAGGAGGGGGAATAAAAATTGCTGCACTTAATTGAAAATGCAGGGAACACCAGAATGACAGAATGGTGTAGCTGTTGTATCTAAAGGAGACTCTGAGAAAATTGATGTNTTTTGTTTTGTTTTTTACCTCTGCAAGATCCCATTATTCTGTGCATGTGTACATTACCCTGTATTAATTCTGGCTCATTAAATGGGGTTTATTACAGCATGGTTTCCACCATAAGCCCCCTGATTCAGCTGTATAATACATCCTACTTAGATAATCTATTTGCCTACCCCACTGCTGTGCCCTCCTGACATTATTTAGCACCATATCTTTAACACTTTTATCTGGCCACTGATACTCCCCCAAATGTAGACATAACTTAAATATGTGTGGTTTAATCTCATGTGTAAGGAGAATAGGAATGGGAGAGTTCACAAAGTTTTGAGATGTTGAAGATCAGGCTGTGAAATTTGCAGAGTCCTTTTCTGGCAAAAATTCAAATCCTGCCTTGGAAATGCTGATCTGACAAACTTTGTTAGATGAGTCATCCTAATTATGCAAGTGACCTCACTGGCTGTGTCACATTGCTTTGCAATTTAAGGAAAGATTAAAATATTTGGTCATTAGGAGGGGGAATAAAAATTGCTGCACTTAATTGAAAATGCAGGGAACACCAGAATGACAGAATGGTGTAGCTGTTGTATCTAAAGGAGACTCTGAGAAAATTGATGTGTTATTCACCATATTTTCTAGGAGTAAAGTTATGGATTTCATTTACTCATGTTCACAATGTTGTTTGCATTTTGGGAACAGCACCATCAAGTGGATGGAAAGATAGAATTAGGTCACTTTTAGCTCTATTTTCAGAGCTAGACAAAATAAAATAAAAAGTTGTCCTTGCTTTAATATGAACAAAAAATTATTCACAGCCAGAACCAAAAACCAATGAATCTTTTGTACCAATACAATTAACATTATACTCACATCTTGCTCTGAATTGTACAGAAATTTATCAGGTTCTGTGTTGGAAAGGAAGGTCTGAGGATTGGCCAGGTTCTTTCAGCTGTGTTGGACCCGGCCAGAGCAGTGAGTTACAGGTTTTACAGCAGTGAGGATTACCAGGGAACTGTAGGAAAGGTTCACCTGGTGCAAAAGGCGATTTTCCAAGCTGATGTGCTGTGGGTGAAAGGCACCTTCCATCCCCCTCTAGTAATTCCTTTTTCACCTGGCTATTAATATTGATCAGCCTCCTTGGAGCTGCATGCTTTGTGGAACGGGTCACCCCACCAGGCTGAAATGGGATGTGTTTCTAGGAAGATATGCTGGGAATGAGATTTTTTGGGGCCCTCAAGCCAGTGTGGGAGTGATGTGTAAGGCAAAAATATACAGATGGTCATAATCTCCTATATCCATCTGATTTATTCTTTTTTTAATCACAGTACATTCTGATTATAGCTTTGACTTTGCTCTGCCTTTGCTACTGTTTTCCACTGCATATCAAAAAAAACTTTTGTCTGTTCTAAAAATTATTAAGCAATGGTCTAAGCCGCTCATCTGCTAAAAGCTACCCATATTTATCCACCTCTCTTGTTTACTGTCATTAATAGCAATTGCATTTCACAATCTGACCTTGAAATGACAGTTTATGTGCATAAATTCTCTCTCCCTCTAACAAAAACACAGTACTCATGAACACAAACATTACATCAAAAATCTCTAATTTAATACTAGAAAAATGCAAGTGTGAAGAAAGAATACTTAACAGTATTTTAAATGTCCATGTAATATATACTTTTATCATTAAATATTTTAATTTTTTCAAAATAATATCTGCATCCTTTCACTCCCCCCAGCACAGAAAACATCAAAAGCAACTGCACAGTTAGAACAGAGGCATTGTGTGGTTGTGGTGTTGTTCCAGAAAAGAATAATAGCATAAACACCAGGAATTCTGTTTTCTAATGAAAGCACATACGCAGTTGGCTCACTATAAGGAATTATTTGAAGTACCTATAGGAAGTATCTGGAGATCATTTGATGCAAAACTGTTGTGCCTCCCACTTGGAAGTTATTCTAGGAATATGTTCTCTGTGTTCAGCTGAGAACCTGTTTTCTGCTTGCCTTCTCCCCTGCGAGCATGGAGAGAGTAAAAGCACTGCAGATGGAGGAAAGGATGCTTTGTCCATCCTACAGGTAGCTGTGTTTTTTGGGATGAGTGAGTGTTGCCCAGGGACAGTATTCATTAAAACACACAGGAATTCTTCAAGGGAAAAGGCACCACAGATTAACTTCTGTTAGAATTCTGTGCCACATCTAAGTGTTCATTTTCTAAGGAGGATTGATAGTGT
>VYZQ01018514.1:63943-79000 GCA_013400655.1 Mystacornis crossleyi
ATATTGGTGTCTGGCACTCATTGATTGTGCCTTGAGTCAAGAAACAGATGAATCCTCATCTCACATTTTTCCTCTCCTTATTTTTTATTATTCTCTGTTCTTTCCAGGACAGTAAGTAGCAATAATTTATTGCCCAATTTTTTTTTCTGGATATTCAAATAATTACTCACTGTATATGTGGCAGAACAAATACCTCACCATCAGTACATTTTTTAAACTTTTTTTTGCCGGAGTGGGGGGGTGTGCTCATTGTTGATAGACATGAAAGGTCAAAGGGATTATTTTCTTTTTTTTTTTTTAACTCCCATCTTGACTTTCACATAAAAAATTAAGACTGTGAAACACAGAGGAAGATTATTTCCTCCGAGAGTTAGGGAGCTAAGGATATTTTATGATTTTCAAAATTAAATTTTCTGACTTCCATGGTGTTATGATGACACAAGATAATTGTTACTTGTTATTCAAGGGCCAGAATGTGTTTAGAATCTCTTCTCTGGATTTCCTCCATAAACTAAAACTCTTCTTTTCTGAAACAGCCACTTAAGAATTTTGATTATTGCTGATACCTTACCAATTGGACCAGAATAAAAATCGAAATTGCCATTAGCACAGTAATTTCAGCCTCTATTTTGATAAGCATTTTTTAGCGCTCCAGTTCTGACAAATAAAAACAGCAGTACAAGTAGAAAAAAGCTTTTGATAAAACTCTTCTCACAAAGGGAGATGTTTTTGAACACACTTTTAATCAAATCAGCATCGACAATAATTTTTTAATGACTTTGTGGTTTGAGTGATATATCAAAGTATGTAAAACAATAGTAATCTCAGACATGAGTAATAGCAATCACTTTAGGGAGGATAATTTACATTCTTCTGGGGAATGTGTAAATCCAGGTGGAAAAATCTACAGAAAAATTAACCAAACAGGTTGTTCTAGTGTGCCAGATAATCTCTATGAATGAAGTGCCTGCTTTCAAAGATAATTGCATCTATAAAGAAAAAAAACTCTTTTTTAATTTATAATAGAATTATACTCCTTGTTGAATGCTAAGAGCAGACTTATATCTGTGAGAATATGTTTAAATACATATGTTTAAATACAATTCTAGGCTGAAACCTTATATTTTTGTGTTGGGAGCCTGAGAGACTGGCAAACAAAAGGATTGAAATAAGTTTTATTTTCCTATTTCTGCTGCTCTTGAATCAGGTAATGTTATCAGCAGAGATAATAACACCTTTAAATGAGTTGGAATTTATTTGGTTCACAAAATCATATGGCAAGATTGACAGCATCTCAAACAGCAGCAGCCAGGGAGGATGCGGCTGCAGTATTGACAGAAGTGATTTTTCAAGTAATGAAGAAGGTTCTGTGATTAAGTTCCCTGAAGCACACCCTGCCTGCCATGGGCACTTACTGGATATTGTCACCCTTCTGTGGCACACAAGAGCTTCCCTTTTTTCCAGAAGCAGGATCAATAGGATTAGGGGATTTGTGCTCAAAGCTTGCCTGTGGCTCCTTGTTAAGCATGTCGTGTGCTTTATAGCTGCCTTTGACTGGCTTCCTGCACTGTGCCGTGGTATTAATCACCTAAATAATATTCCTCCAGCCTGCTGGCTTGGGCAGGGTTTTTAGTAGTCTAAAAAATATTGTATTTAAAAAAGAGTCAGAATTCAGACTCTGAAACTCATGTTTAGCATTTTAATTAGCCTGCTCCTCAGGATTTCTGACTCCTGTTCAGCTTTCCTAGAAGCTGGTGATGCTCGCTATTATTTATTTTCTTATTAGAAATAAATTGACCGTAGGAGTTCAGCAGAGGAGCCGTTGTCTCTGTGTGTCCATCAGAGGGGTGACCCAGCCAGAGGGGTGACCCGGCCAGGCAGACACCTCCAGGCAGCCGGGCAGGGAACGGCTTCGCTGGCTCCTTGCAGGTCCTCCAACACCAATCCCACCCAGCTCTCCTCAGGCAGGCCAGCTCTGCTTTGCAAGACATGATTTGCATGAATGGTAAAGCCTGACTTGTGTGCTCCGGTTTGATGGGCTTCCACTGAAGTGTGGAGCTCAGACCTTTTATCTTTGCTGGTTGTTGTTGCTGGTCCAGCGGGCTGGGATAAAACCACAACAAAAAGAGATGATTATGGAGGGAGCTAAGGAATCCAGTCCTTTGCAGAGCCCTACACGAGGCACATAAAATGCCAGCTTTGAATGATGGCACATAACATTTCACTGCCCCATTCAACAGCAAGCAAAGAATACTGCAGTTTATCCTCTCCACTTCAACCCAGTTTATAACTCCTGTTCCTCGTGTGCCCCCTGTTTGTGGAGAGAGGCTGTTGAGACACACAGCTCCATGTTCCTGCACATGAAGAGACTTGTGGAAGGGCAGAGGGGCCAGCTATACCCGAAGCTGGACACACCGGGACACCCCCATCCCTACAGAAAGGAAAAGAGGGGGAAAAGGGAATTTTGTTACTTGTGAGGTAAATTTTTCAAAGGTTTCCTATTGAGGAGTTCAGAAAAAACGGATGCAGCTTACCTGTAGCTTTGCAATTGAGCAGTTCATTACAGAGCTAATTAAATAAAGTGCTTGATCAGTGATGGGTAAAATATGTCAGAACTTATCTGAGCAGTGGTTTAAGAACAGGCTTATCCTTCTCCTACGATGGAACAGAAATAGACTCCTAAGCAGAACGAGCTGTTTCTCAGGAGAATTTGGCTTAAGAAGATCACTATTAAGGAAAAAAATTTAATTCAAGTTTATTGTTTTGGAGCTGCATTAGTGGACAGGAATTAAGCTTTGTCATGCTGTCCATGGGAAGGAAAAAGCACATAAAGGAGCCCAGGAGGACAAGGACTGCATAGGGCAGTTTTGTTGAAACTCAGCGTGCGTAGATTTGAGTATTTGGGACTTGAACAGAGACAGGTAATAGTGGCTGAAATTGCAATAGGAATGGACATTGGTGCTAGCTCAGTGAAAATAAATGTACTGGAAAAACTGGGCATGAGAAAAATCCTGGATATATATACATCCTCAGCTATTTTATAGAGGACAAAAGGACAGAGGAGCCATTGAGAGGAGTGAGCTATCTGTCTGCTAAAGGATTAAACTTTCCCTGATGTTCCTAGTTTAGCAAACTGCAATGACTTTTGCAATGATACTGTTCAGCTGCATAAATGGTCAGCTAAAGAGAGGAAAAAACATTTTCCTAAAACTGTCATACAGACGTTTAACAAAAAGCTTTAACGTTGCTTTGCAAAGGACACAATCAACATTTTAGAAATGCGAGACCATTTTGGAAAAAAAATTAAAGGATTTTATATTCACAATTGAATACTGGTATTCATCCAGGGAATTACACAGAATAGATTAGAGATTGTAAATACTTTTCTAATTAATTCTGGGTTAGTTACCTGATGCCCAAGTTGAATGAATGACTTCAGTTGTGCTGCAGCAGCATCAGAGATGGTCAAATTAAAGTTTAGCACCATGAGAGAAGTAGAATAGATTGGAAGGTGTAAACAAGCAGTAGCACTGATAATAATAAGATATTTTTAAATTATTATAATCTCTGCTTGGGAAAAAAGTTGATATAGGTATTGGAGTAAAAGCAAAACTGGTGGAGTACATGTATGGCTCAGCCATGCATGATTCAAAATCTGTTCCTAGGTTCAGATGTGAATAAGTAGAGATAAAAAATGTCACTGTAGAAATTAGGAGGAAAAATAAGGAGAATATTATTTTTTTATATATAAGAGTACTAGCTAAGAAAGTTTGAGTTTGGATACAAAAATTCATAGCCAAGTTTATCAGCTATTATAGCAAGAAAATCTGTGGAACTTATTACTTGATTATGGATCATCTGGATGCATTCATCAAAGAGAAATCACTGCAAAACACTTTATAAATTCTTCTTTTAAAGAGCATTGAGTGGGAAATCCCTCACTTTAATTTACCAGGGCATTTAAGAAATCATTTTATATATGCAATGAAAATATTCCAAAGATTACTCTGTCTAATTCAGCCCAAAACCACAAAGGACTAATCAGTGAGATCACTAAGTTATAAATTGAGAGCAGCTCTGGATCCCAGTGACAGAGGGAAAATATGAACAGGAATCCTTTGGGAATTAGAGGTCTAAATGCAGGTGCACAAAAGACCTGATTTCCATTATAAACTATTTGAAAGAAGAAATGTTTAGGAAGGCAAAGAAACACGGTGAGGAAACAAACCCCAGGCGGGGTGGTCAATACAAAGGGCAGACCAGTAACAACAACCCACTAGAGAGTAGGTCATGTCCCACATTATTAATGAATAATGATGAAAAATTTGATGTTTTATTTGAGAGAAGCCTGTAAAAGTTCACATGACAGTGCAAAAAGGAAACAATATGAATGTCTGTCTTTTTACTTCTCTGGAAACGTAAAAAACAAACCTTCTTGTAAATTTAATGGGCATTTTTATTTTCTGCCATAATGGGTTTTTTAGCTCATAATCAGAAAATAACTCTTCTTTTTGAACTATAGTATCCATCTAAAATAGGGAAATGCTTGAAGTGTGTGAATCAAAATCAGCGATTTTTATTCTTTAAATTTGAAAACCCATTCTCTGAGTTATGGTTGTTGCATTACAGTATAAGTAACAAAACTAATTCAGAAAAGAAAAATAGATCTCATCTGAGTATAGATTTTTGCCTATCATTAATCTTTATTTAGTTTATTAATTTTTTTTACAGAAATAAACATCATTACACTTCTGAGAAATACTATTTATGTTATTGTGGAAAGGGAGGTAAAAGTAATAAATCGATAGAAGGTAAACTAAAGTAAAAAATGAAAAATTCTTCTCGAAGTGAAGCTAAAACATAGTAGCACCAACCTTCTTTATTCTTAGATATTTTCCATGAGTTGAAGTCACTGAACATTATACACACGCAACAAAAGGGAGAGATGTGGTTCAAATTCCTATTTGAAGCCAATAAGTTATAGAAGTATTCAGTGCCACTTTCTTAGTAAATCCCAACATAAAGAGCATGAGGAAAGGCTACTGTTGATTTGCCATTTATTGTTCTCAAATTAACTTCCTCTGTCTTTCCTTGGACAGTCCCACTCCTGATGGAGTTTCCTTTTGTTTTAACTGGAATTTTTTTCCCCAGTGTCCTGACAGACACGTAAGTGAGCAAAAAAGAAATTTAATCTGAGACACTTCTGTGTCCTGTGTTGAGGAACAGAAATGCAGCCCTGAATAGGTTTTTTCCCATTGCTGGACCATTTATTGAAAACTTTCATACAAAAACAGAGAGATAATTAAAAAACCCTCCAACCTTGTGATTAATCTTCTTGGAGTAATAATCTTCTGAGTTTCCAGGTCTTTTCTGTTTAACACTTGACCAGGGACACTCCAAACTGTTTTTTGGTACTTCTCTCCATTTTGACATTTATTTTCCGTAGCTGTCACCATTTTCACGCTAATTCTACTACATTCTTACATTTGTTAATGCTTGTGTCCATGGAAATTACTGTAAAATGTTAGATAAAAGGTGGTTTTCTCCCAACAGAATGAGATTATATTTTTTCTTAAAAGAATATTGTCTCTCTGTCCATTTCATTTACTTATCTCAATGACTTTGGGATGTTCTGAAATCTCAGGCACCATTTCATATTGCAAAAGCAACTTGTGTTCATAAGAGACCATCCTGAAGGAACATGAGGAATGGAAAACAACCAACTCAAACATTAATTCAGTTTCTTCGAAATCCAGTCTTGAAATTCCAGATATTTTTCTCCATCCCTTCATTAGCAAACAGAGAGTTCACACAGCAGTTGAGTAGGCAATTTTGCCTATAGCCATTTTACAGCTTTAAATGTTCATGTTACTAAAAGCTCCTTAAATAAATTAATATATAACCTAATTATTTAATAGGATGTTCAAGCTAGATTTCAGTACCCAAGTAATTAAAGAGCCTTTTCATCCAATTCCACTTAAAATACTTTAAAATCTAGGATTTGTCAACCTTGTCCCCAGTCATTTTACTGAAGCTCCTTATCTAAATCTTATTATTAATATTTCTGCAGGGTTGTTTTCTGTCATCCTAAATGCATTTTCTCTCCATAGTCATCACTTTCTTCAGCATTCCTGGGACAGATCTTAAGCACTGAGGATGTACCACTGTGAAGGTTTTGCTCACATTTTCAGTGGAAGTTGTGCTCGAAATCAAACAAAAAAAAAAAATCTATAATTACCAAGAAAGAGTTGTAGGTACTTTGCTTTTAAATCTTAATTCCATGTTTTTAAGGACTTCTGGTTCTAGGTGAGCATGTGAGCCCTAGAACTTTTAAAATCATAATTATGCTAGAAATTCTGAAAGTAACTTCTGTTTGATAAGACACTTTTATATCGGATTTGAAATGCTTTTGTGAAGATTAGTACTGAAAATATGCAAACAAACAAGCAATATCTCCTACCCTTTCATTTTATTTTGTGATTGGCTTTTTTTTTTCTCACACAAAAAATCATTGCATTAATCACGGTGTAGAAATTCCTACAAGGTGTCACACCTCTGAGGAAGATGGGAAATGCAGCAGCAGCTGTGCACAAACCCCCAAAGCCTGTCGAAATTAAGTGCTCTGTTATAAAATACATAAATCTCTAAGTACACAAACACCAATTTTTCTCAGAAAGAAGCATTTCTGTGATCCTGCACTTGCCATACACCTGAGTTTCAGAGTAGCAGTCGAAGAGTAGAAATAAATCACCACAACAACCTTTTGCTGAGACAATTAGCAGGCTGGGCATGACTCATTGAATAGTGTGAGATAATTAATTTTTATTAGAGGCAGGAGATTTCATACAAAACAAGAATAACGTTGCAGCTGAATGGATGGACTCAGGGTGTTTCTGTGACTAGCACAAAAGTTCTAGGGTATGAAACTATTTTTAAATACTTTTTTTAATGTATATAAGGAGAAGGAGCACAGTCAGAGGAAAGAACAGAGTCATAAAATCATGGAATGGTCTGGGTTGGAAGGGATCTCTTTGATCATACCCTTCCAATCCCCTTGTGGGCAGGGACAATTTTCATTGGATCAGGTTGCTTAGAGCTCCATTCAACCTGCCCTTGAATCCTTCCATGAAACCATTTTATACACACCCAATTATCCCTTCATTTTATACACACCCAAACATGCATATATATATATTTATTTATATCTACAAATCTATATAAACACACACACACCAAAACATTAACAGATACACATGGAATGAAAAATCTCAGGGCTCATGAATTCACTGACCCCCAGGCAGAAATCCCCTGAGTGTTTTGGAGCTATAGGATTTCACTCGAGAAATACAGTTCTTCCAATCTGCATTTGATTTTCACTCTCGTGTTTTGCCTCGTTACTGAAAGCTGTAACACTGCAACAGCAAAGAGGAAACACCAGAAATCACCTTTTGCTCTGACATCAGAGAGCAGAGATTTTGTTCAGATGTGTCACAAATAGCAGCTCAAATTCCATTCCCTCCCAGGTCTCAGAAACATTTCTGGAAGAGCACACAAAATGCCTTGGAGCCTTCCCACACTTTCCAAGCTGGGCTGGCCCTGGTAAAATACAGAGCATTTTAGTAGAATTTAGAAGAATTTTAGTTTGAAGCAGACTCCATTAATGTACCTCTTGTTTGAAATATATGTTGTTAGTCTTATCATCAAGTGCTGTACCCAACTATTTTTGTATTTCTACCAGGGAAAATGTGGTTATCATAGTAATTATGGCATAAAGCCTTTAAAACTTAGGTACTTTTACAACTTTTATAACCATCTAAAGGGCATTTTCTTCAAGACAAAGCAGTCAAATCTTATCATGTAAATATTCTGGGACAGACCTTTATGTTTCAGGGTTTTGTTTTGTTTTCTGGTTTGTTGTTGTGGTTTTTTGTTGATGTGGGGTTTTTTGTTTTGTTTTGTTTTTTTTTTCATAGTTACTTTAATATTAAAGAAAATTGAAATAATGCTCTTTGGGATATGTCCACCTCAATCCCACCCACACATGCAGCAGAAGCTCCAAATAAATTAGATTCACATTTTTAAAAAATACTTTTAAAGCCCTACTGGATTCTAACACAGTTATAGAATAATTTATGGAGAAGTAGTCATCAGGCTCTTAGGCATTTGAGTAGCTATTATTAGTTATCTGTAAAATTGGGAAACATTTTTTTATTTAAAATTTTTTAACTTTATGAAGTTATGCTGTTAAATAACATCAAAAGTAGAACTTGTCCATTTTTTCTAGTCAGTATTTAATATCTGCATATCTGTGCACAGGTCAGAGCTCCAGATAAGACTTTTCTGCAGGGAATTAATGCGGTTTCACTAACAGACATTTATCCATACCATATGTTAGACAAATAGTAAAATGCTGTTGTATTTCTATTTCTTTCCCAAGGGGAGCCATTTTAAAGATTTATTCTCCACCACCTACTTCTTTTATTGTGTTCATGCTAAAAAGCACTTCTTACTTCTTCTTCCTACTGTGTTCAACCCAGTCAGTGTCAATGCACCCATACCACAAGATCTCAAAAACTCTATAGGATGGACAGAATATCTGTTATATCTTAGTTAAGATAATAGAAAACCTTAAGAATTAGAACATTAATATTAAGCCTTAATTATTTAGAGGGAGAAGTTAGAAAAAGTACCTCTTTATTTCCATCTAAGTATTCCCCCTGAAGAAAAAATAAGGATTCTGAAAGCTTTATAAATAATAACAAAGAGCTTTTCAGGGAAATGGCATACATAGGGGTCGTGCATTGTTCCCACGCAATAATTGCTACAGCTAATTAATCACATTAGTAGAACAGTTGTTTCTTTTCCTCCTAAAGTTGTGGTGAGTGTTCCCCTGGCTCCATAAGTGCATTTGCCATAGCACACAGCAGCCAGGAACATTGCTCTTGTGTCCCAGTTCATCCCTGTTTTGGTGCTGTGGTGGGTGACCTGGGGAGATGTCCTGTGCCCACACAACTGCTCTGAATTCCCTCAACGAGACAGAAGGAAATAACACCCAGAAAAGCTTGCAGGGAAATCTAAAGCTAGAGAGACCCCTGACAATTACCTTCACAGGCAGAACAGCCTCACGGACAATTCATTTATTACTTATTAAAGAAGATTTAGATGGTGAGAAAAGATGCAAACCCCAAAATACCTTCCCTCCACCTCTTTTCCCAAGCTCTATTCCAATCCTTCATTCCCAGCTCCTCAAGTGCCTCCAGGGCATTGGCTCAGAGGGGCTGTGGTCACTCCAGGGTAGCTGCTGCTTCCTCCTTGTGCCTTCCCCGCTCCAGCACGGATCCTTGTGTGTGCTGCAATCCCTCAGGATAAAGCTGGTCTAAAATGGGCTCTCCCGGGGCTGCAGATCTTCAGGACACATCCCCTTCCCTGGGATGCAGTGTGGGTGTCTCTCCAGTGACTCTTTCCACAGGCAGCAGGTAAACTTGTGCCACGATAATTCTCTGCACAAGCTGCAGGAATGTCGACTCCAGCACCAGGAGCATTTCCTCCTGCACCTTATTCCCACCTCAGAGCCCATAAGATTGTTTATTTCCTTGTTTTTTGTGTGCTTTTTCACTTTTCTTAGATGCGTTTTCCCAGAGACATCACTGCCTTTGTTTACTGTCCCAGCTGTGACACCTCGATGTTGTAATCAGACGGATGCCATGGATGGTGTTATTTCTCCTGAAAATACTGGGGTGGGTGTGTGTGTGTGTGTGTGTTTAAGTATTCTGGGAAAGCTTAAAATTCCTCTGGTCCATCAGATCAAATCATCTGGAGCGTAGAGGTTTTTGAAGGCCTTGTGGTTTAAAAAGGAAAAAAATATCTTTCATTCTTGTGTAATTGTAGCAATTTCAGTCTGTGCTGGTGCTGGTCTTTCCTGATGCAGATTTGATTAACAGGAAGAAGTTGGGGTTGTTTTTATAAGTGGTACTTCATGATTTTATCAATTCACGTATTTTCAATTTCAAAAGGACTTGAAAGCAACATGGTATCGTGGTGTTTTATTAAATTATAGTCCCTTAGCAATATTTTTACATGAATGCCGATTTCACCTGATATCTAAAGGCAGGACTGGTAGCCAGGACTCAGCAGTGAGTAGATCCAGGTGTGGGAAAGTTTTGTTAGGCAATTTCTCACTTGAGGAGGGGCCTGGGCTGCCAGATACCATCGTAGCTGACGCATTTGCTTGTCTGCCTTCAGGAGAGAATATGCTTTGTTGGGGCCAAAATGATCTTTTTTTTTTTTTTTATTCTTTCCATTGGCTATTTCAGTAGTAATGCTGTTTTCCATGTAACATTGGCCTTGTTATTCTCCTACCCTCTCACAAAATTTCTCAGCAGTGTCCTTAATTGCCTCCTGACATTCCTGGTGTGGCCCTTCACACGCTCCTATAGACAGCATGGCTCATGGAGCTTAATGAGACTAAGTTCATTAAATTAATCCTAGTAATTAACAAACTTGCTGCTTACTTCTCAGTTGTCTAATTTGTGACTCTCTTGGCAATTGGCTTCCAGTGGAAGCAGAATTGCATCCAAAAATCCCATAAAAATGAAAAATAAATTCACCTTCATTTGAATTATACTACTGAATTTATAACCTTTTACTGATGTCTGTTGACTTAGAAAGATGAGGTTGTTTTCCCCAAAGAAAAGAAACCACTAAGGAGAGAGTTCACTACAGGAGCTTCTGTTCCTATACACCTGGGTCTGAAATAGGTTTTGGATAAAATACAATTCCCTGATCTTTCTTGATCCATTAGAATACAACTTTGAGTTCTATGGGAAGGCCAGGTGGAGAGGGTGGGAGGCAATCCATTACTCCATTAGCAACCCAAGTGCTACCAATGGCAGCAGTAAATCTCAGTCTGCAGCTTAGACTAAACTTATACCAGATCCGCAGCTTTCTACTAAAAGTAAATGCTGGAAAAACACCTTAAAAAAATTCACCATTTCCTTTCTCTTCTCACACCATGCATGTAATATTGCAGTGGTGGGGCTGGCTGCTGCTAAAGCCAATTTCTTGCTGCTAAACTTCAACTCCTGACCCTGAAGTATCCAAATGTCTGTTTTGTAAGCTGTGGGCCCCACCTGCAATCACCTGGGGTGCGCTGACCAGCTGCTTCTGAAAATCTGGGACTGTGCAGCAATGATAAATTCATGGAAGTGTGTTGGTCATGACTGCACTGCTGAAGGAGCTGATGCAGAGAGAGACATGCCTGTCCAGGGCACCAGGCATGATGAGCAGTTGTGATGATTGCACTTTGTATGGACATGTGGCACTAAAAAAAAAAGAAATAACACTATGTTGTCAAATAAAATTCAGCTTAAAATAACTTTTTCCAAAGTTTAGGTTGCTAAGTGTAAGATGTTTGTCCAATGTCCTGCTCCCAAAATAAAATATAGCTTTAACTGCAAAATAAGCACTGTTAAGGAGATTTGTCTGATTATACAGTGGCAGAGAAGTTAGGGTGATAGCTACTCCTGCAGATGTGAATTCATTTTCAATTTTCCTGTTGGGTGAGTGATTAACCATTTTGACTGTCCTAGTTTTACTACAATTAGTATTTGTCAGTGGAAGAGATTCATGGTGCTTTTAGGCAGGTGATCTAAATCACCTGATCTAAAATCTTTAGAAGTGGCTGTATCTGCCTGCATTTTCAGCTTTATGGGTTTGCAAATCAACGGTCTGCATGGGAAGGGAAAGAGTGGTTTTCTTTCTTGAACCTGATTTAATTCAGCTTTCCCAAGGCGGTTCTGCTAATGATGATCTAATTCAAACCAGGATGCCTGGCTTCAAGGCAGGCCATTTTTCTGTTTCAAGACCAACAGGAGGGAATGCTCTAAGACAGAGAGAGGCTGAAAGCAGCATAGACCAAACTAAAGAAAACTTCATGGAGGAAACATTTCTTCCTAGATCACTGAAAAATTATATTTAATCACAGAATCATTTGGGTTGAAGAGACATCCAAGGTCAAAGAATCCAAGCTGTGCCCAGTGCCCACCTTGTCCCCAGCCCAGAGCACTTAGTGCCACCTCCAGGCCTTCCTGGGACACCTCCAGGGATGGGCACTCCAGCATCTTCCAATGCCTGACCACCCTTTCCATGGAGAAAATTTTCCTGAAATTCCAAAAAAAAAAAAAAAAAATCTGAAACATGTTACCAACTGCTTTTTTTTCCTCAAACAAACTTTCTAAAGCCTCACAGTCTGAGTTGTTCGTGCTGCCTGGAACTGTTGGTCTGTGAGAACTCAAAATATGGTGCAAACTGTTGTATTATGAGATCTTCTGCTTCCATCTGGTTTTTATGGCTTTTGATTTCACCAGTAGAGAGGCGTCACACCTTTCCAATTTCCTTGATTAGCTGCAGTTAGAAGGTTCTGAATGTGTGTCTATTTGTAATCTTCTATGACTGACTTCAGGCAAAATGTTTATTTTTAGTGTTTGAGTAACTGAGATCAAAATTATTCTTCCATTGTTAGCACTCATCCAGGTGCTTTCTTTCATTTAAAATAATGAAGTGGCTCAAAAAAAGAACTCAAACCCTTTGTGTGTGAGCATGTGCTGCATTTCTGATTTCCTACTTTAGAAAAAAACAAAAAAACCATCCCAGAAGCAATCCTCACATTTAAAGACTTTGAAATCCTTGTTGAAATTTTGCAACTAAGATTTAACTGAGTTCTGAGTATGTTCCTAGACTTAAACTTTGAAAATGTTCAATTTTTAAGATTAAAAAAAATTTTTTTCTTTTTAAATTTATAAGTGCTGAAGAAAAGCAGTAAGTACAGTGGTAAATGTAAGGGGACTGATAAAGCAACAGTAGTGAAAGCATTTCAGACCCAACTTTAGTTATTTCAGAAGTAGAAATTTAATAAAATGTTGTGTAAAACTTTCAGGGTGAAGAGATGTAATTTAAATGATCTGGATCTGTTTGGTATAAATTCTGTATATGAATTAAAACTCAGATCTTTATAACTTTTTTGGTTTTAATGCAAAGTAAGAAAATTACTGCAGGGACAGTAGAAAACTTAGTACTTAATGTTACTCGGTGAAACATAGTATCAGTTTTGAGCGATATTGGGGAGCAAATAAAAAATGTTTGGGGAGCAAATAAAAGAAAATAAAATTACAAATAAAAGAAATTGTACTATCCTTAGGTAAACTGGAGAGTACCTACTCCAGGTAGATAAATCCCTTCCTGAAGGGGTGGCTGGATGGAGATACCAAGAGTGGGAGGTGCAGTCTCCGTGATCTCGTCCGTGGTGCTCTCATGGAGAACCTGGCTTGCAGTCCAGGGAATGGAATAAGCTCTGCACAACGGGGATGCAAATCGTGCTGACAGCAGCACAGCCAAGGAAAAGTATCAACTTGAAATGCTTTTAATTAGAATGCAAGAATTAATTTGCCAGTAGAGGGGCCTGTGGAATTTTGTTGTGATCACTGTGCAAGAAAGGAAGAACTGCTGAGGGAGGCTCCTGTTTAGGAAAGCAGAGCAATGTTGGTGTTGCTCTGAAAAATTAAATGCTTCTGTTTCCTTTTACCCTATTTTTATGACTATTATGTTTTGATAGAACTGATATCTTAATAACTGATTAATAAACCATGGTAACTATAAAATAGAAGAGTGAAATTAGCATCAGCCTTTTAATCTGGATGATTGGTTTAGGACTAAGTCAGTAAAATCATAGTTAGTGAAAGTAATTTATTCTGTAATCAATAACAAGAAGGAATTTTGTGAAGTCATTCTTTTCCTGAGTAAAATGTGTTTAAGTCCACTTTCTTTTTCACTTAAGATCTATTTATTGCTATTAAAGTTTTTTGTCCTTGCACAAAGTCCATACATCATGCACATCCACAAACAATATTCCAGCTCTTAATTTTAGTAGTCTGGGGAATAAAACTTGTGGCTTCAGAATCACCTCTCCTGTAATAATTTACTTGAAATTCTGAACAATTTATTAAAAAAAAAAAAAACACAAACAAAAAAATAAAAAAAACAACACCTTTTATATTGTAATTCATTTGCCTGCTATGAAACAAAAATATATGAATTGTATTTTCAAGATGAAAGGATTATTTACTGAAATATTTGGGCATATTACTCTCAATTTAAAATAAGTATGTGTTCAATAAGCCTGAAATGCAACATGTTCTTATGTGTTAATAGAGGATATGGAATAGAGCCAGGAATTTCCAGAAGACTGTGCTGAAATATGGTTGGGTAATGATGATCAGTATTGATCTAAAATCCTAAAACATCTTTATATACTTTTTCAATGACATTGAGACGATTGTGATACTGAGGAGAAGTAAGAATTGAACCTGTACAGGTGATATGGTGTTTTCTCAGTAAATTAGCAGATAGCTTTGAGTATTCTATTAGCAGAGTTTGACATACCCTGAAAGCTCTTTAAGATGTGAAGAAAAGAATACAGCAAAGTCTCTTTTGTGTTACTTATTTGTCCCTAAAGACCTTTGGGTTCTAGAATCTGGTGTCATTTGCAATGACAGCTGCAGGTAATGCACAGAGCTGCAAGTAATGCACAGAGCTGAATGCTGACCTGAGATAATTGTCCCTGCCATGCTTGACACTTGCCTGTCAGTATTAAATGCATGAAAAACTTGCTGGAGATGAAGTCGTTAACTTCATACTAAATTGAGCTGATTTACTGTTTGCTTGGTATAGGTCAAGAGCAGAGACACAGCTGCCATGGCTGGGGTGGTGAGAAGCATCTCATGCATGTTTCTGGAGCACTTTTCAGGGCAGTATGATCTGGCACTTTTGAATTGCATGTTCCACAGATCTTGGCATTTTCAAGTAATTGCTTTGATGGCCAAACATAAAGAAACAATGAAAGGCGGGTGTTGTTTTTCTGTGGTGAACTTCTGATAGCAGCTTGTGTGCTGGAGTGGTGAAAAAGGTGATGAGGAATAGGGAACCAAAAAGAAAGCATTACTGACCCATTCATTTTGTGTAGAGTTCACAGACTGGTTTAGGTTGGTTGGAAGGGACCTTAAA
>VYZQ01018516.1:4061-17854 GCA_013400655.1 Mystacornis crossleyi
AAAAAAAAGGTAAACTGGTTCTGTTTGCCACTGTATGAAAAGAGAAATGCTGGACTCAACAAAACACATTCACTTTGTCTCTACTCTGGCACTACCTATGTGTGAACCGGTATAACTGTGTTGAAGAAAACCAAATGGACATTCTGTTCATGCTCAGGCCTTGTTAGCAGCACACAAGAATGAGTTCACACTTCACATCTCTTCCAAATGAATTTGAGTTCTCATTTAAATGAGCTCAGTGAGCACTGAGCTAGAGGCTGGAAAGAATAAATCCAGTCCTATTGCTCTCAGAATTGTGGTCACCCCAAAGTCAAGAAATCTTGTGACTACTTCCTTTCCATAACCTCTTGACCACAGTAACACGCTACTTTCTAATTCCTCTCTTTTATCCGTGTGCAGAGCAACTCCTCACTGCCACTGGGAAGTACAGCATTGCCTACAATATATTCACGTTTGGATTACACTAAAGCATCTGTCAAGGTACTTTTGTCTTTCCACAGTTATGCCAATAAATCAGGATGCTGACTTGAGTTAATAAAGCAGTATTTTTAATTTCTTCTGTTTCCTGTCTGTTTGGATTCCTAGTCAGACACTGTAGTTCCTTTGTGCCTATTACGACTAGAAAAGACCGATAGGTAGAGGCAAGGGCCTGCTGCCAAAACAGTACTGGGTTGATTAGAAAAGGAATGAGAGTTTTCCAGAACTATGCAAACAGGTCATTGAGGAGAGTCTTGAAGCCCAGAAAATTTCTGCTCTTCAGTTTTCATAACACAGGATTTCTCTTTTTTGAGAGCTGTCTGGAGAGGCAACACCCCCCCCCACCCCGGCCAAGCTGTATTATTTTCAGAACCTATAAGCTGGACAATGCCCATTTAAGCTCTGTGAATGTCTTGATTAGTTCATAAGGTTACACTGCTCACCCATGGATTTGATTTCTGGTGTCAGGAGTTAACCTAACACTACTCAGATAATTTGCATTGCTTGAATTATTTAGTTTGCCAAGACCAATAATTAAAATTCCTTCTTTGTTTTGGGGCAGTTGGTGCCCTTTCCTTTTCAACAGTCATAAAACATGATGCCTGGAAGTGTGAACCCATCATTTGCCTCACTTCAAACCTGATGCCCCAGAAGTAGCCTGAATGTTTTGAAAGTGCTGTGACTGATGACAGGGAACTGTAAAGAGATATGGCAATGCCTGAAAGAACTCAAGTTTTTATTATGATATAAATCAGCACCATTGCCAAAGCTACACTGGAGTTTCTAACATCTACGAAAATCTTTAAGCTTTCTAGAAGAAAGGCTTAAGATTTGCTGCACATTGTAACACTGCAGTTGGGCTCAGTAATTCAATCTCACTAGACTCATTCATTCAGTTATTATTAATTATGATGTAGTGCACTTAAATGACTCTTCCCACATAATTACCTTTTTCAAAACACTCTCCTGAAAAACAGGTTCTTACTCCAGCAGCGAGATACAAACAGCAGCCTCCTGCAATTTGACAAAACCCAGAACAGACAACTGTTCTGCAAACTTGCAGGAGTGATATAACTCTTCATGCTTGTCTGCAGTATTTACAGCAGGTCATTTGTAAAGCAAGCCTGTAGTTGGACTTAAATAGAAAAGCCAGAAAATACTCAAAAGTAAGCAGGGCAAAGTTCCCCACAAAAAAAAAAAAAAAAATTGTATTGTTAATATTTTTATCACCGAGACCAGTTTAACTTTTTTACTAGCCTGCACATATTTTTGAGAAAAAAATCATGTAACTCTGCCTAGTGATTATTGTTGGTTTGTAGTGGTGATATAGCAGACCACTGAGGAACAGGATCCTCTCCAATTCACATGCCCTGTGGTAGGGGGTTCTCCTCTGGAGAAGCTGAGGGATGCCACAGACACAGGATTGAGGAAGAGAACCCTGAGAGTGCTGAGCTGCTTCTGCTCCTCTACCCCTCACCACTTCTCCACTAGCAGAACCACAAGCCAAAACAGCACCTCTTGTGCCTAATTCCCCTGGTCCTGGCTTCCTACCTCCTTCTAACTGAGAAGTCTTTAGGCAGCGACTGCCTCTTGGCTTCCCCTCCCCGCTCAGGGAAAGGAGTGTGCCCCAGCCCGCTCCTCTCCGTGGGTGCCAATGTAGGAAGTCCCTTTGAAAGGAGTTCCCAGGAACTCCCTTCCTGTTGTATGGAGCTGGGATGGCAGCTATATTATTAAATTCAATGCTGTTGTGCTAGCAGCTCAAAAATGCAATGAAATCATCTAGGCCATTGTATTCGGCCAAGACAAAAAGAAATTACTTGCATAAACAGTGCCAAGAAATTAGAAGGTTAATATTCTTTTTTATTAATAGCCTAAAATGTTAGTATGAATGAGGGTAGAATATTAAAAAAAAAAAAAAAAAATTTGGCAGCATCCTTTAAAACAGGATATCATCACCCTGGATGTCCTGCTGGAAAACAGAGCAGCAGAAATATCCCTTGATGGAGAGCTGGTTTATGGATTTGAGACAGGTAATCTTAAAGTAAAGAGCTTGTTAGGGATCAGAAGGCCAGTTCAGAGGCTCTGATTATTTCATTTCAGATTTTGTGATTTTTAGGTGTTTATCTATAATATAAGCAGCCCAAAAAGAATTTTCTTTTTTTTTTTTTAAGATAAGCAACCAGTAATGAATTAGTTTCCCACATGGAACTTTTGCAATACCATTTTCCTTCTTAACTGTTCCTTTTTCCCTTTTGTTCACTTACAGCCCATTGCAGATGAAACTATATGCCTGTCTTCTGCAGTTTAAACCTTTGTTTGTGCACTAATGAATCTAACTAGGTGTCATAGCAGACTCTAATGAGCATCCCTCGCTTTCATTTAACTCTGCAGCTTGCCATTACACAATTTAGAAGATCTGTTGGTTTATTCATAGCAATCACTAGATATTCTTTTTCATTAGATAGATACTAGTTTTCCCTGTTGTGCCTTTCATTATTAAGGAAACTATGAAATGTTAATACTAGCCTCAAAACCCAGGGCAAAAAAAATGCCCCCAATCCTATTTGAAATGCAATCGCTTGTATTGCAAATGATCTTACAGATCTGAGCACAAACAGCTTGAATTTTTCTTCATTTATTTATGAAAGAATGAAAGAAAGAAAAATCAAGAAGGTGGCTCTGTATGACCCACTTGTCAGATTTACCTTGTAAACTGAATTTCTTGTAGTTAATTTAAGCAGCAGGACTGCAATTATAAAAGCATCCATAATCAACTAATAAGAATTGTCATATTCTCACCCAGGTTCTTAGCTCAAATTTTAAACTCAGAAATGCTTACACTTTTCAATTTAACTCTGAATCAGTTATGAAAAGGTTTTGCCCTACAATCTTTCTTTATAAGTGTTTGGCTCTGATAAAAAGAATATTGCAGAGTAGCCCACAGGAATCATGTTTGACAAAATGTTAAATATTTTCTATTAGACTTGACATAAAGCTTTTTTTAAAAGAAGTATTAAAAAATGTGTACTGTCTATGCAGCTCTAGGTTTAGGAGAACTGTTTAGCTCTGTTCTGATCAAACATATAATTGGTATTTAAATAAGTATCCTTCAGACAAAAAAAAAAAAAGGTGAACAGACAATTTTCCAGAGTTTACAGAACAAGTGTCATTTTTCAGACTTTTATCTCATATCTGCAGCTGATTTAGGGTGTACCTCCTAAATTAAGATAAATGAAGTCATTATTTGGATTTAAATTGCATTACTCTGTCACTTCACACACTGGAGATGATTAATTTGCTTGACAGTCATGTCATCCTTGTATATACTCTTCCACAGATATTGTATCCCAAAACATGTCCTAGAGCATTAATGGACTTCAACTAATTTATGTCACTTCTTAAATCCCGCCAATAAACATTTGGCTAAACAGTAATTTTGGTTCATTATGGTGCTTTAGTTCTACTGCATAGCCATGCTCTGAGTACAAAAAGAATCTTAAAAGCACAGGAAACATGATTTTTCTGTAAGATTAGTGAATCTAAAGGGTAATACTGGAGATTACTGTCAGTCCTGTTTAACAATTCCTAAAATAAAGAATATGACAAATTCTTTATGTCTCTGAGTAGTAAGAGGTGCAATCTGTCATTTCCCTTCCAGCCACGTAGCCTTACTGGTTTAGACCACCACAGTTATTCCTGAAACTTTCTCCTCTCCTTTGTTTGCCTGGGTGAGTATGAACATAAAGCATACTGAGTGTCATTGCCCTTTAGATAACTACTGGGAATAAATAACCCATGCCTTCTGCTGATTGGAACACCACATAAGGATGCTGCTACAGCAAGATTAATTGCTTAAGGAGAAAGTGTAATTCCTGAAGAAGCTGTAATTCCTTGTAAAGCATCTGTTGATATATTGGATAAACACAGATGTTAAGTATATTACCAGTTTCTCACTGTGGAAATGAGCAACAGGAAAGGAAATACTTGTTGAAGACTTCAGTTCATAAGACCTTGAATATGAAATGCAAGAATTTATCTCCATATCTATAAGACATTCAGAAATATTTTTTTTTAAATTTACTTCATGATCTTTATCTGTGCACTACAGAACAACAGATAGGTAGAACTTTGTAGAAGGCATTCCCCAGAAAATTCACACTCCGTGCAGGTTGTAGTGGTTTAGTTCGCATTTTCCCCTTTCTGTGAGATAAGAACAGGGAGGAATACAAAGAAGGCATCAAACTTTAAAGAATATAATGAAGTTTATTACTACGACTACAAGTAAAATGAAATGAAAATGAATTAAAGCAAATTAACCCCCTTTCTCCAGCACCTCCCCCATCAACCTATAAGATAAAGACACAAACTTCAGTTTGCCACCCCATAACAATCCTATGTCAGTCCATTTAGAGAGAGAAGTCTCTTTTGCTCAGCTATGGAACTTTTCCACAAGAACAATCTTCTCATGGCATCCACGTCACAGCACAACTGCTGTCTGGTGTGGGTTTTCTGTTGACGTATGAGAGTCCCCTTCCTCAACCACAGCTTTCGCCACAACTGTGTTCAAGGATTCACCTTTGGCTGTGGGAGGTACAATTTTAAGGACAAGCACTTCCAGAAAAAAACAAAAGTTCTCTTCATCTATCTGCAGGATAAACCCCCTCGCTATAGAGAGAAAATCTGTGAAAAAAAATCTAAAGTCCTTCTGTAGGTAGTGCCTCTCATCACAGTGGGGCTGAGCTGAGTGCTCCTTCAGGCCTCCACCTCGGTTTGAAACAGTCCAGGAACAAAAGAAGAAGAGAAAACAAAACCCAAACACATTCCGCTGGAAAGATTTTTCCCCTCCCCCAAAGCTTATAATGAAATTAAAAGGGAGTCTCTAATATCTGAGTCCATCACCATAAGTTTACAAAAGAATTTCAGCTTCTAGCATCTCCTCTGTCTCTTCTCTCTAGGCTTCAGCCCTTTCTTCTGTGTCTTTACCTTTGCAGGTTTCATATCTCTGAGGATAAAACTTACAGCACTGAAGGGCTTAACCTTCCCGTGCCGGGACCTTGAAAACGGGACCTTATCTTTCTCTGCTTTGGCTGTGCAGCTGCTTGCGGCCAGAATTGCTTTTTCAAGTGAAGGTGGGGGGGCATCTCGGCCCGCACTGCCGAACGGCAGCCTGGGGACTGTGGCCCGGCCCCCCACCCCTGAGCCCAGCGGCCGGGCCTAGCCCAGCCCACCAGGAGAGGCCGGTCCGCACAGGGCCAGGGCTGTAGGTCCAATCCCCCCATCCCTGGGGCTGAGGGAATTAAGGCCATGGCCCTGCGGCTGAGCTGGACCATGGCCCGGCCCGGCCCCCCGCCGGGTCGCACAGGTTCGAGCAGGCAGGGCCCAGCAGGGCCCCGCTGGGCCGGCCCAGTCCCACCAGGGCTGAGCTGGGCCCTCTGTTACCTCTGCCTTCACTGGAAGAGAAAGAGAGAGATTCCCGCCTTATCCCTCTTTAAATCTGTTTTTCACAGAGGCATATCCCTTCTCTAAGTGGCTCAATAGAGCTGTCTATATTCAAATAAGTTAATTGATTGGGTCTATGAAGTTTTGGAGGAAATTACAGCACCTGTTGCTGCAAACCACTTCCTCAAGGAAGCAGAGCCGAAAGGAAAAAAAACCTGAAGAGCAGGAAGGGGTGCTAACCCATAACACAGGCTTAAAAAAAAAAAAAATCAGCTGGCTTCTCAGGTTACAGATTTGAAAAAACAATGAGAAGAACCCTCTCCAACTTGAATTGGACACAATGTTTTTTCCTAATTTTTTTTTTAACAGTATCTGATCTAAGATTACCCTTCTTTCAGACCAGAGTTTAGTTCTTAAAAGTTCATAAGATTTCATTTTTCACATAAATAAAAATCTTAGGTGGAAAAAGCCTCAAACCATAAAAGTACCTGCTAACATGAGGTTTGACTGGCCTTTTTCCAACACTAGGCAAAGTCAAAGCTTCCCTTTACAGCCTCCCTTCCATTTTCTCTACCTCTTTTTCAGCCAAATTTCCATTCTGTTCAAAAACCCTTAGCCTTTAAATTTAACATGCAATCAAAAATCCAATTTCAACCCAGACTAACACACACACACAAAAAGAGTGTATTTGTTACAGATGAAGGAGAAATAGGAAGGAAAATACACTTCACTGATGAAGCTGTGGTTATTTAAACAACCTTGCACAGACAATCTATGATAAGACTCTGAGATCGAGCTGTGACAGATCCAAGGCTGAAGAACCTAAGAAATCTGAGGGGTTTTTTTCCTTTTAACTGTATAATATTTGAGAATTAGAGGGTAACTTGGCAATTTCTGTGGTTCCTTCTTGTTTACCACCATAAAGCAGAAATTTATTTCTTTGATATAAAATTGCTGTGTCAGAAGAACCCATTATTTCAACGAGTTTTCTATTACCTCCATATTGCTTTCTCTGTATTTTCTCCTCCCCCCCCGCCCCGTAATAGTAGTTACACCAATGAATTTTGGTTTTTCCTTATAGTATGGTTACAAGTTCAGACATTTTTTCAATTATACAAAAGGAAAAAAACACCAAAAGTTCCTTTCGTATTGTAAACAAAGCCATATGCCAACAGGGTATTATAGATTCATGCAAATTGTTCTCAGGGTTTACCATTATAGAGAGTAGGAGAATGATCACATCTTTACTGTGATCAGTCACAAAGTAAAACTAAAAGGATTATAAAGAAGAATAAAGAACAAATACTAGAAGTAATTCTCATGGTGTCACCTTGATGAGAGCACAAGTGGTTTTTGAAAATTTGGCAGTATAATTTCAAATATTGAACAAAGCGGTAAATATTTAATCATTTTAACTATTCCAGAAATTTATTCATTTCTAATCTTCATTAGCATGAAAATATATAAAGAGTTTTTTCCCCCAGCAACCTTTTTCACTTGTTAGTTACTACTTTATCCTTGGGCTCCTTTGTCTTTGCAATTGTTGGAATTCTGCATTTTAGTTTAAATAAGAATACCAACATTGAAGTATCTTATCCATCCAACTGCAGTGGGTACTTTAAGTTACAGACAGATAGGAGAAATATTCCTTATTATATGCAGGAAACAATATTTTGCTAGACAGTATTGTAGAAAGTCTTCTAAACAACAAAAAATTCTAAAACTTTTTTAAATAGACAATTTTATGATATATTTCCTACTTCCTTTCACTATGCTTTTCCCCCCACCACACTTGCCTCCGCGTATATGTTGTGTTACTCTATTTTCCCTAAGAGGGAAAAGATTAGTGGATCAATGAAGAATAGTGAAAATGTGCTCTTAACAAATTAAGATAGTTGTGTGCTATAAACACTCTTCTTTTAAAGAGATGCCAGAATTTTGCTATTCTCACAAATTGGGTGCAGAAGTCTAATATAACTAGAAAACTGCCAAATTATTGCATGTCTAAATTGCTGCCATTAAAAGAAAGAACCCCTACAGATAGAATCACACAAGCACCAACAAACCGGCCTTTGTTCTCACACAGCTGCTTCACTGTCACCCGCCCTGCCACACAGAATCCATCACAGCTCAGGAACTGGCAATCCATCAGCATTTAAAGGCAAAATAACAAGTCTGGTAAGGGAAGGGGTGGGAGGGGAGAGATAAATCACCCCCAGGCTTACACCTGAGATCTAAGCCTGCTTCTGCAGGTGCTGGTGTACCCCAGGGGGCTGACATCTAATTAGGCTCCCTGCTCATTTAGTGAGGGGGTTCTAACAAAACAAGATCTGTTAATTTAGCTGAATTATGCATTGAAAGTATTACGTGTTCTCAAAGGGATAAACCGGAGACCAAAAGTCACTTACTGGGCCTTCAGGAAGAAAAGGCCACACACATGCAAAAAACGGCCTAGTAGTCCTAACATGAGTTATACTCCACCTCTGAGGAAGGAGGAAGATTGGTGTATCATAAGAGAACCTGAAAACCTCTTTCAGAAAAGTGGGAATGAACAAAACCAAACAAAAAACCCTCAAACAACCAAACAAAAAAAAAAATCCAAAAAACCCAAACAACAAAAAATCCAAACAGAAAACCCCCAAAACCAAACCAAACCCAAAAAACTAAAACCCAAACCATGCTAACTCAGGTCAGAGGAGAACTACAGTGAATTAGACTGTGAAAGTATTCCAATATTCATTTTGTTCAATTATCCTTATTATATGTTTCATGAGAATGTATAATAAAAAGAATAGTAACTAGAGCATGGCTTTCAAATGAATTTCAAGTAAGTCTATAAAAAAATCATGTATTAGCATTTCAAATTTTTGAAAAGAGAAATGGGCCCATTAAGAGGTCAAATCCCATTTCATCATTTCTAGTTCAGTTCAGACCAGGAGTAAACTACAGCTAATATGAAATTTTACTCACTGACCAATGTTAAATGAATTGTTGGTCTCAGGCCAGGCCCTAACAGACAGATATGTACCACACAAAACCATCTGTGCTAATTGCTCCCCTGAGCCTTGATCTTGCAGATGTTGGCACAGTTTTATGCACATGAGCAGCATCGCTGACTTAAAGGCTTTCTGGTTTTGGCCTTGTATTCACAATAACATCTCACATTCATGCCGATCAGTACAAGTATAAGCATTCCAGTGTCAGAATACAGGCTGTGAGCCTTGGCAGAACCATCTGAAATGGAAAGAAGATAAAAATTAAACTATACGTTCTCCTATTTGTGTGGGACTTCTAATTCTTAATGAAGGAGCTCTGATGAGTTTGAATCTGGCTGCGTGTCAGCAGGCTGCCAGTGCACTGTCCCTGTTCTGTGGATAAAATGTGGAGGACATCTTTTTGCTTTGAAATCAGATGACATAATTTTTTATTTTTATAAAAAAGAAAGAAAAAAAAACACAGGAAAAAAAGAAACTGACCAAACAAAATGTATAAAAATATAAATAATTTTATTATTAGAATGGCTACATTAAAAAAAAACCCAGTGAATTGCTTAATGCAAGTTTCAATGCTTCATCTCACCACATTCTTCGGCTTTCCTTTCCAAGATGTGACAAAAGCATTTACCACTTCATTAACTCATGAGGACTGTAATAATGATACCTCTTATCAAAGTCAGATTGACCAATAAATGAAAACTCCACACATATGTATGAATAATGATTAATGTCCATTATAGCAACGAACAGATTGCATTGCTCTGTGCAAACCACAGGAACAAAAAGACCATTTTGTCACTATAGCTTCAGGTATATGGACATATAAAAGTCCATGAAAGGGATCCTCAGGAGACTACAGCATATTCTACTGCAACTGTTCTGCTTTTGTAGCTTATAGAAAGTTAGCTAGATCACACCTATTACAACCTATTGGCAAATCAGTGATGGTTGTGCCTTGCTAGTGCTAATGAAAGAGCATTACTACCAGATCTTATATTTTGTTCTTTCCCTCTGCATACAGGCATCTCTTACTTAAATTACAACAATGTACCAAACAAAAATAGAGTCCTAGCACAGGGGCAGGCGAAGGATGAGGCCCCCAACCAATTTGGTGCTGTGAGCTGGATGTCAGTCTGGAGCCCCTAAGCTTGGAAAGCACCACGCCTCCTAAGCTTGGAAAACTGACAAGTCTACATGATAAATATATTTTTAAAATATAGTGTTGAAGATGGTTGAGTGATTCAGTGTTTATGCAAAAAAATGACTGGACTTCTTTTTTCATCGGGAAGATGAGATTTCACATGTACTGGCCACTGAATGAACAAGGAAAATCTTATTCACACATCTTAAAAGCATAAGTGGAAAGAGTATTTGTAGTATATGAATCAAAGTTCCCATCACACATTTTAACTTGGCCAGATAATACCACAGAGATGGTACTTTCCTGTAATTATGCAACTGTCCAGAGGATTGTTTGAAATAGAGAAAAATCTTGAAATAATCACATTAACGTAGACAAATGGATGCTGAGTTAGTCACTTATTAGGAATAACAATTTATATAAGCAATGAAGATGCACCAGCAGATAATGAGTTCAGGCAGTATTGATTCCCCATTTGCTCCTAAGGGGAAATAGTGCTGTACTTGACAGCTCTCCATATTCACTGTTCACTTGCAGTGTAGGATTGCAGGCAGGGCTGAGATCAAGCCACAGGAAACCCGGCCATGCAACTGCTAAAGGAAAAGAAAGAAGGGGCTGTATCTTCCGTAAGGCTGAGGAAAACCATAGCTGTAAATTATTTTTAGTATTTTGAAGTGAAACTACTTTGTGTTTTCATTCTGTGGTATTTCTGAACTTTCTGAGCTGTGGAGGCCATTATGGTAAACCTTAATGTTCCCAGAAGCAGAGCTGTGGTGCAGCTGCTGACAAGAATTGACTATTATCTGTTCTCAGAAGAAGAATACCATGATATCCACTCTGTAAGAGTTTCGGTTGATATTCAGTTCATCTAAGTCCATTTCCTAAGTATCTTTCTTTCAGTAGGTGCAGTCAATCTCTCCCAAGCAACGAATCTCTGACTCGGTCAATAGGATCATTACATTTGCATCATTCTTCATTGTTAGCTTCATGCTGCTTGTACTTGATAAAAGGTGAAATAACTGGTAGCAGCCAAACTGAGTAAATAAATATAGAACAAATTTGATCTGGCAGCCACATGCACACGTAATTGACATATATTGATTTACAATTGCTAGTAGGTTTTTAAGTGTTGTCCAAAGCCATAATCAGACTGCAAAGAAAAGTCTTATCTTTACACATGTTACACGGCTTACTTTAAGGGAGCTTTTTGTTACCCAAAAGCAAACATAATCAAGTTTAAACAATTTATGGCTAGAAAGTTAAAGAATACATTATTCATTTAGCCTTAAAAGCTTGAAGAAACAAAGAAAAGAAAGATAAATTCACACAGTAAGTTCAATCTGAGGTGTCAGTAACTATAAGCCACCAAAATGCTGAGCTGGAAGAGGGTTCACAAGTGCTAACTGGTACCACTGATGGCACTGATGGGATATTCAGACAAGGCACTGCAGAAGCATTCTCCCTCTGCTATTGCTCAGCCTGCACTTGTGCAGACAGCAGAGCTACTGAATACAAAGGGAAGGATTGTTATAAAGATAAAACCTGTAGACTCTTTATTATTAAAAGTTACACAAGACAAAAAAAAAGCAGCAGAGTTGGTCTTACATCTTGCATTAATATCTCCAAGTTTAAAAAAAGAATTTCAGATTGTGATTTCAATCTCCCTCTGCTTGCTTAGCTTCTCCTGAGATCTTCAAAGCAAACTTAAACTCTGAATTTAAAAAGTGCTTAGAATATCATCCATATCCAAAAGAAGACTTAGGCTTCATAACACACTCAATGTCCGGAGCCACGAAGGTCCCCTGAGCATCATCTGCTGCAGCTCTGAGTGATGCCTGGTGCTCACCAAACATCAGGTGTTTGGAGCCAACTTCCAACTACTCTTCTTGGGAGTTCTGAATTTACCCTTATTTGTAATCCTTAGTGAGACCTAGAAATGCAACAAAATAACTTAAACCTAAGAACAGGTGTGTGCTTCAGCATAGCTGGCATTCAACTGCAGTACTGAACCTTCCACAAAATACTTTAGTAGGTGCTTTATTTTAAAAACGTGATTGTAAATTAGTATTCTTCACTGCTGATTCATCACTCTCTTCAATGAGATTAATATCACCCCAACGGGATCATAAAACATCTCAGTTTCCTGACTTAGACTCTAGTGAGCCAAACAATACTGCTTCTCTTTGTTAGGTCAAAATGGAAAATAGCTGTCCTACTGAATGGAAGCAAGCCTTCTCCTGACACTGTGGTTGGTTTTGATCCCCATTTAAACATTCCAAATGAAACAAAACATTCAGTATATATTTATGTCTCTTTCTACTGAAGCTTGTTTATTGATCTGTTTTGGGGAGAAATGGCATGTCTTCCCTCTGGTCCCTGATGCATGAGGCAGCTAATTACCAGAAGTGAAGCTAATGCCCAGACAGAGATTGGTGACAAGTGGTGTCCCTCAGGAGTCCGTACGGGGACTAATGATGTTTAATGTCTTCATCAGTGGCATAGACAGAGGGATTGAGAGCACCCTCGGCAAGGTGGCAGATAACACAGAGTGGAGTGGTGCGATTGACACGCCTCAGGGATGGGATGGGATGGGATGGGATGGGATGGGATGGGATGCCAGCCAGAGGAACCTGGTCAAGCTTGAGAAGTGGGTCCATGTGAACCTAATGAGTTCTACACATGGGTCAGGGCAGCCCCTGGTGTCACTATTAGGGATGAGGAGACTGGGAGTAACACTGCAGAGAACGACTTGGGGATAGTGATGAATGAAAAGTTGACATGACCCAGCAATGTACACTTGCAGCCCAGAAAGCTAAACGTGTCCTGGGCTGCATCCCAAGCAGCATGGGCAGCAGGGTAAGGGAGGGGATTCTGCCCCTCTTCTCTGCTCTGGTCAGACCCCACCTGCACTACTGCATCCAGCTCTGGGATCCCAGCACAGAAGGGACATGAACCTGTTGGAGCAAGTTCAGAGGAGGACCAACTAAGTTGAGCAGAGGGATGGAGCACCTCTCCTGTAAAGACAGGCTGAGAGAGTTGGAGTCGTTTAGCCTGGAAAAGAGAAGGCGCCAGTGGATACCTTTCAATATGTAAAGGGGCCTGTAAGAAAGATGGGGACAAATTTTTAGCAGGGCCTGTTGCAATAGGATAGGGAGTAATGATTTTAAATGAAATGAGAGTAGATTTAGACTAGATATAAGGTAGAAATCTGCTATTATCAGGGTAGTGAGACACTGACACAGGTTGCCTTGAGAGATGCCAGATGCCCCATCCCTGGAAATATTCAGTCAGGCTGGACTGGGCTCTGAGCAACCTGATGGAGTTGAAGGTGTCCCCCCTGTTCACTGCTGGGGGGTTGGACTACATGACCTTTAAAGGCCCATTCCAACCTTAACTATTCTATAATTCTATGACTATGAGTCTACAATTCTATGAAATTTGGCTTCTTTGAAAGGCTTCTGACATTCTGATGCAAAAAATCCTTTCAGTGTCTGGGAACTGCTTTCATGCATTATTGCAAATTGTCCAGTTCAAGGAGGTTGAAATAGCCTTTCCCATGCACTCAGGTTTCACTCTCCAAATTGAGAGTGTAACTATTCTCAAAACATATTTAGCTGATCATATATGGAGGCCTGAAATCATGTATTTGTCTTTTCTTCTAAGCTTCTCACCCATTTGTACATTTTTAGTGCCCATCAGTTACATTTTGCCTACAAAACCTGTTCCATCATTTGTTTTCT
>VYZQ01018516.1:17890-32499 GCA_013400655.1 Mystacornis crossleyi
CCTTCCCTTCCCTTCCCTTCCCTTCCCTTCCCTTCCCTCATCAACAGGGACATGTGAGTGGATTTGAAATACAGGAATAAAATTTTTATTACTATATATCCTTGAAAACAAAAGAAAAGGGGATGAAAAATATATACCGGGTAGTTTAAAAGCGTAACATTCTCTAAGTCAAAACTCAAGTAATTTTCTACTTAATTTTAGTATTTTTTCTATATAACACTATTCACAGGCTGATGATTTTCACACTCAATGTCAGAGAGTATTGTATGTTTGAGAGATTATAGCTAGCTCATTCTGTCTGGCCCTGTGCTGCTTAACTCTTGAGCCATATATAAGCTTTGAGGTGTCAGCTGTCACAAATCAAGTGTCAAAAGGATACATTTGGGAATAAAAATGAAGACAGAAAAACAACTTTTCAGTCTGATCATATTGATGGCAAAAGCTATGTCATTCCCAGAGATCCACAAGGTGTATTTGAAATAAGACATTAAATCAATGTGCTACCATAATATATGAATAGGGCTCCTATAAACNGGCCTGTTGCAATAGGATAGGGAGTAATGATTTTAAATGAAATGAGAGTAGATTTAGACTAGATATAAGGTAGAAATCTGCTATTATCAGGGTAGTGAGACACTGACACAGGTTGCCTTGAGAGATGCCAGATGCCCCATCCCTGGAAATATTCAGTCAGGCTGGACTGGGCTCTGAGCAACCTGATGGAGTTGAAGGTGTCCCCCCTGTTCACTGCTGGGGGGTTGGACTACATGACCTTTAAAGGCCCATTCCAACCTTAACTATTCTATAATTCTATGACTATGAGTCTACAATTCTATGAAATTTGGCTTCTTTGAAAGGCTTCTGACATTCTGATGCAAAAAATCCTTTCAGTGTCTGGGAACTGCTTTCATGCATTATTGCAAATTGTCCAGTTCAAGGAGGTTGAAATAGCCTTTCCCATGCACTCAGGTTTCACTCTCCAAATTGAGAGTGTAACTATTCTCAAAACATATTTAGCTGATCATATATGGAGGCCTGAAATCATGTATTTGTCTTTTCTTCTAAGCTTCTCACCCATTTGTACATTTTTAGTGCCCATCAGTTACATTTTGCCTACAAAACCTGTTCCATCATTTGTTTTCTTGGAGGAAGGCAGGCCATTCTCACCCAGACTCCAGTCTGACCAACACTAAGGAGTTAAAAACATCATCTATATATGATCACACTTAGTAGTGGAATTAAACATTTCCAAATCTTCAAAGTCACTTTCTGGATTTTTCAAGATACAAAATATGTTTCTTCCCATCAGAAAAATACAGCTTTACAGCAAACTGACTTTAAACAGACATAAAAGTTTGGTATAGTAACTCAGGGTGTAGCAACTTCAGTTTTCCTTTCCTGGTAAAAAGCCTGGTAAATTCAACCTTCATTTCAACGATCTTTTTCCAAGCAAATATGGAAAACAAAGTCTACCTTTGTAGATTAGTTGTCCCTTCTTCTAGCACAGCACTGAAAAATCCAGAAACCTGCTGGGAAAGACTTTGACTCTTTCTTCCTTGTATCCTTCCTTTCCCTTCCCTTCCCTTCCCTTCCCTTCCCTTCCCTTCTTACAGATCAAGAACACATTTCTCTCTGTTTTTCTTCAGGTATCATGTCCTCCAGCCTCCCTGTGTTCTTGGTGATCTTCCAATAGACTTATTTCAATGTGTCAATGCCTTTCTTGGGAACAGAGAAGCCACGCTGGGATGTGGTAAAGACTGAACAAAGGGGGAAGACTCACTTTCTTCAGCCTTAGGGTTAACTCCTGGTACTATAGCCTAGAATGCAAGGGCATTCTGCTGACTCAGGGTCAGATGGGCCCTGAGGCAGTTAGAACCACCTAGGCTTTATTTACTTCAGGCTAAATTAACTTCTTAAAACCAAAAGCAATTTTCACATATTTACATGCTTCAAGTTAAATGCGTATATATGTGGGACTGACAGGACACCATTGCATGTGATGCCTTCTGAAGAGCCATCACTTTGTTTTTATCAGTAACATCAGTTTGATTCCCAGTGGCCACCCCTACTTTTGCCTTTTTAACATTTTACTCTGGATGATGAAAACATGCTAGATTCACCAATTCCCTGCATCTACTCAGAGTGGATAATGAGACACTTGCCTTCCAATCAAATGTAAAATGGTTCTGGTATTAATTTTAACTATTTTGAAATTCGTTTTNTATATAACACTATTCACAGGCTGATGATTTTCACACTCAATGTCAGAGAGTATTGTATGTTTGAGAGATTATAGCTAGCTCATTCTGTCTGGCCCTGTGCTGCTTAACTCTTGAGCCATATATAAGCTTTGAGGTGTCAGCTGTCACAAATCAAGTGTCAAAAGGATACATTTGGGAATAAAAATGAAGACAGAAAAACAACTTTTCAGTCTGATCATATTGATGGCAAAAGCTATGTCATTCCCAGAGATCCACAAGGTGTATTTGAAATAAGACATTAAATCAATGTGCTACCATAATATATGAATAGGGCTCCTATAAACACACCTACATTTCAGACAGACATTTCAGACTTCTCTGCTGCACTTGCACATTAACTTCAGTTATCCCCAGAAATTTTTCAAATTCTGGGACATATGTATGTTTATAAAATCATTATCACCCCCTCTGAGAATGAGTTAAAAAGCAAGGTCACAAATTACTGATATGCTGACTTCTCCATATCGACAAGCGCATCAGCCACCATGCAGCTCTTATGTTTGTACACAGCAAGGACATGGTGTAGATATGCAGACATAAGGACACGGAGCTGGCTCTTACGGTAAGCTCTTACAACCTGGTGGGCTGTAAGACCCCACGGCTTTTCTCTGTTGCTGAGTATGCTGCTGTGGCTTTTCCCATGTCCAGAAGTTCGGCTAGGCAGGTGTACCAAATATGCACAGATAAACATCTGGCAGCACAGAGCAACCCAAGGAGAGGAAAGTACCTTCACTGGCCCCTGCACACCCACAGGTTTACACCAAAAGCACTAACATGAACATGAACAAAACTGGTGGCCTGATCATGCCTCACTTGCCAGCTAACCAGGCTCAGTGCTTGCTAGCATGCACAGACAAGGCTTTCTGCCAGCTGGTCCAGGTCTGTGATCCCTTCAGTCACCAACTATCAGACCCCCAGCCCCTCCATTGCCAAGCTCACAGTTTTCTTACTCAACTCACCAGCTACTCCAGCTGTGCTGTTCACAGACACACACACACAAACAGACCCCTCTGGCAGCTGACCCATCTCTCTCATCACTGTCCCCTGGAACTATGGGCCTCTTCATCCTGTGCCATCAGCATATATGTGTCAGCATCCTGAATGCTCATCCCAGCCACCAGCTAGTCTGTTGATCAGACACATCCACGTGGTTTAGCTTAACTGCATGATAAGCTGCACTGAGGTAATCAAACCCAAAGGCTTAGCCAGGGAACTGTCCTGGCCAGCAGCTTGTTTCACTCATGACTGATGCATTTTATTCTCCTCTCCTTTTTTTCCACTCATTCCTCTCTGGTCCTTCACCATCTCTTCCTTTCCCTGAATTTGGCCACTTTTCTATGTATGATACAATTAATTTTGTTCATTTCCACAATCCCTCTGAAAAAGCCTTAGTAAGTTTTACAGAATGTCTGAAGTCCCCTCAAATGTTCCATTAGAATCTTGTAGCTCCCCATGAGCTCTACAATAATCTTGTTTCTTGCTTTCTTTGTTCTTTCAGCAACAAAGTTCTGGTTGAACCTCTTCAAGGCCATACTTCAGAGGTTCCTTCAGTGGCCATCAGTCAGTGTCCAAAACACCCCTGTATTTCTTACTGTCTTGCTATCTCCTCCTCCTCAGTGTTGCTGTATCAGTGTTTAATGCTCCTCTTGCTTCTTGTCCTTGTCTTTTAAGTTGACCAGTTGTTAGCCACATATCCTTGCACACCAGAAATTCTTATATTCCATCTATCCTCATAGTGGCATGTCCTCCCTCAAGAACACTATTCTTCTCACAGAGCATGAAATCACATGAAAGGAAATCAAATCAGCAGACTGGAAAAATGTAAGCCAACTTTTTCCATATGTTTAATTTAAATTGAGAGATAAAATCTTCTTGCTCTTCACACTTGCTCACAGAAATGTCCAAACACTCTACTTCACACATAAACATTCTCAGAAACAAGATTTCAGTGACTGTGTTACATCAGCGAAATCTTCAGACTTCCAAAACAAGCTGCGAACTTCTCAATTCATAAAATCTGTCCTTCAAGCATTTCTTTTTTTCCCCATTTTCCAAACAACCTAAGCAGTAATTATATATAGTTTTAAACGTGTTCATCTCTAAGTTTTATTTTCTCATGGTCTAATTTAGGCCAATTCATGTCATCCACTCTGCTGTTTGCCTCATGCACAAGCATAAATGTTGTACATTCCCCTTTGAATGTTCAGGCTACCTGTATTACAACTCTAATTTCAAACAGGTTAGCTATCAATTGAATTACTTATCTCATGATTAGTCAAAGGCATATTTTTGCCACTGCTAAAAACTTTTTCAGACTTTATACAAATATTATACAGCTGTTTTTACATTCACAACTGGCATAAAATTATTTCTGGTTATTTTAGATTATTTCCTGGTTACGGTGACATTCTTTTGGATATGTATACACATGGGAAACTGAGTATTAAAAGATTATAGGACACACAACATACTAAACATCTAGAAATGAAGAGCACAGTTAGATCTACTTATTCTTAATAATTGTTGCTTTATCCAAGGGTCCTTTAACTGCAGGTTTATAATCCTGTTACTGGATGTTTTGCTAAGACAACATGTCAGGTCAAGCAAAGCTCTGTGAGGCTCACAGATACAAGACAAAATGGAAATTCTCTAATATATTTAGCAACAATTTAATATTACTTGTGGTAGCCAACTCTCAAAAAGGGAAGGAGACTCTAGAAGGTAATTTTTGAAATCTAAAGCCATAGCAACAGAGAAGCAATCAGTTATGAATGAATAACACTCTATCTAGAATCAGAGATCTGTGAGCACTACGTACATATTGAAATAAGCATGATTCATTGGAAAAAAAAAAAGAAAAAAGTTAGTTTAAACTTTAAGAAACTTAAGTCTGTTTCTTCAAATCTCCACAGTGCCATTCAACAACTAAAGCTCTCTCCTGCATTACAGAACAAAAAATACACGGATAATTTTATATGGTATTATTATGTTTGGAAATGGCATTGCTCTTTGTTGAAATGGAATTCTCTGCTTCCTTTAAAAACAATTAAATTACTTTGGGTATTACAGGAATGAATACATTGTCATTGTGTACTGACTAAAGACACTTCTGTAGGAACATACTCTTTGTAAAAAGTCCATCTAGGCTGTATTGGGTTAGTGTGGCAAAGTTTTGGTAGTGGGGGAGGCTACAGGGGTGGCTTCTGTAAGAAGCTCCCAAAAGTTTTTTCTGTCTCTGACAGAGCCAGTGCCAGGCAGCTCCAGGAAAACCTGCAGTTGGACAAGGCTGAGCCAATCAGGAATTATAGNCTAAGCAGTGGCAGGAACAACCTGTGATGCACTGACCATAACCCTCATTCCCTGTCTCCTTTCAGTGCTAGGGGGTAGAATGTAAAGCTTGAGAGGAGGTAGAACTGGGAAGGAGAGAGAAGCAGGGGGGAAGGTGTTTTTAAAATTTATTTCTCACTATCCTGCTCATTTTGTTAGCAATAAATTCAATTAACATCCCCANAATTATAGTAATGCCTCTGTGATAAGAAGAAAGAAAAAAAAAACAAAAACATTATTGTGCAGAAGTAATTGCCACCAGGGAAGAGAGGAGTGAAAATACCTGAGAGGAACAACTCTGCAGACANTATTTTCACTCCCCTGTCCAGTTGTGCAGGGGACTGATAGAATGGCTTTGGTGCAGGGTACCTGGCATCCAGCCAGAGTCAACCCTCCACACAGGCTGAACTACTTTTGCAGTAAGAGACCATGCAATAATAGCTTGATTAAATTATCAATAAAAGATTTCAATTCAGTTCTCATGACAGTAATGAAAAACATTTTAATAGGATCCTATTTTGAAGAAGTGCAAAAGTGGACAAAAAATGAGACATAAAAATTATACTTCTTAAGATAATCACAATGCAATTATATGATCATCTTTTCCATGACAAATTATTTTGATGATAATGATAAGTTAAAACATTAATTTCTAGTTCCATCTCTTCTATATGTATTCCACTAAAATACTGCAGAGCATATTACAACAGAAACATGAACACTGTCTCTGATAGCACTTTTGAACAGCAAATATCCCAACTAGAAATTATTATTAAAGTATTTCTCTAAAGAAATAAAATGAACTTTAAGGTATAATGTTTAGCTGAACAGTTGCTTAAAACAGATTTTTTTATTTTCATTTGCTTTCATGAACTTAAAACAGATTTTTTTTTATTTTCATTTGCTTTCATGAACTCTGATGCAGTTTTTTATGATAAAAATGTTTTCTAATATCAAACCTGTAAGAGATGGACATAGGAAAAAAAAGAGCTTTTCTTTATTAAATGAACTATTAAAGCTAAAGACCACCTGAGTGGGCAAGAATGAAAAAACTACCATCACCATTATGTGGAAGATCCTGTTAAGAAGTAAGGGAATTCAGGGTGTTCCATTTTTAAGACACGAATTTCTAAATCACTCACAAAGTTTCTGACTCTGGTCTAGTCAGTAATAAGTAAAAATTGTAATTTCTGGAAAGCTAAACCTCTAGAAATGTAAGTAACCTTTGTGAACTGGTTGCCTCTATTTTCCAAAAAATAAAAACTCACATTTTCTGGCACCTTCCCCTGGCAAACTTTCAGAAAAGGCTGCGTGTGGCTGGACATGACCACAATAATAAAACCTTTACACTGGTAATGTTTTGAACAGCACTCCCAAAATACACATGCATTTGCAGGTTGGTTAGCTAGCAGAATAACACAACGTGGTTTTAAAAGTTGACTGAACACTCTATCATTTTGCTACAATAGTCAGGCTATCAGAGATTTCTTGATATATGCTGCTGATAAATATGAGATTTACTGCTGCAACGCATACAATAAAAAACACTTAAGTTAAAATACCAGAAACAGGCTTTAGGCTGTATGTGAAATATTTTCCTCAATGTTATCTGTTCACATTTTTGCTCCTGATGCTGTACCTTCTGTTATCTCTTACTTACCTGTTACAGGTACCATTTCTATATTTTGTGGCTCAAAAAAGTACTTCATGTATCTGTAAGACTGATGCCATAATCAATATCTTTATATAAATAATGGAATAAACTCTGCAGAAGGTTGCACAGATTGACTCCTGAGTCTTACACCAGGTGGAAGAGTCCTAAATGAAACATGGAGAACTCAATACCAGATTCCTCCCAAGGTGTTTTAGAAGAACAATATGGAAACTTTTTAAGTAAAAGTGGATTTTCTTGCTGCTGATCAACTTAAATAAAAATTTTTAAAAATAGCAAAACCATATATTTATTTCATTGTGACATACTGATTTTGTTGTGGTAGTGAAGTGAGAGACAGTCATCATCATCCAAACTTTCCAAACACATGAAACTAGATCTTCTCAGAGGTTTATGTAACTCATAGACATGTCATTACTTTTCCCAAATATGTTAAATACATATTCTTTTTAGAAGTTAAATAACTTTGAACGCTTAAAGGCCAAATATTCCATTGGTAGTTGAAGTCTTCCCCTGAAGAGCTACACAGTTTAAAAAGCCTCTTGGTAATAGGTTTAGCTCTGCATAAAGCAAATTTGAATAAAGCTAGACAAGCATGCATTAGAAATAATAAAGATACTTTCCTCCAACAGAAACTGCAGCACAGATCACATGTAAATTAGATGAGCCTAAGATCAATGGGGCTGCTCACAACAGTATTATTCTATGCCCATATGCATAGCTGAAGGTGGCCACACGTGCCACCCAAAGCCACTCCTCTAAGGTAAAGACAAATGGTTCTGCATGTAATTTGTAAAAACCTTGTTCTGAAAGAAGCTATTCAAAAGCATTAAAAGTATGATCATGAAGACATTCACCCAGTCAATCCAAAGATTTATTCTTTGTCTAGCTCTGTGGATTGTTGTCAGTTTTAGTTTTTCCTCATCAATATTCAGCTAATTTTTTTTTCAAAAAGAAAGGTGAGAATATATAAACAGGAGAAATAGGGGCCATTTTCCCCAAAAGGTATAAGAAGCTTGTATTGCAGCAAGTGCTACACAGTTCCTTTACAGCATAAGAGTTGTGGAGGAATGGGCAAAACCCTTGTTCTTACAGAATATAATCATCTCGTTCATTTGTCAACTAATGCCGAATTTAAGGTTTGTGCACATGTGATGAACAAAGAGCAACTATAAAGTATACACAGCAGAAGACCGTGGAGTGTTGCAATAATGACAGATACCTGGAGCTGTGCAATATTTCAGAAACACATCAGTTATAAAATACTGCTTATGTTTTATTCATGCAAAATAACTCAGTGCTGAGGCCCCACCATCAGAAAATACAGAGCATTGAAAACATCTGTGAAAAATTACATTCAAATATTGTGTCTAAAATATTTACCATAGAATACCATTAAAAGCAGCAATTCTCAAGTACAGATAATACTTTAGGAGGGAAAAAAAGGATGCTTCAAAACTGAACTTTTAAAAGTCCAAAATAAGACAGTGGAATTTGTATCTAATACACATTAGTATAAGTTTTAATATACATTAGTATTAGGGTTTTTTGTCTTGGCCTGAGTGTGACTTTACCTGTGCTTCAGTGATGAAACTTAGCATATTTTGCAATATTGCAATTAAGTCACCGTTGCAAAGCCTTATAAATCAGTCTAGTGCATCCCTGGACTAGGATGACTTGGAAAAGAACAAGTCTTTTTTGTTCAAACAAGAACAAAATCACTAAAAATTAGGTTTCTTATTTTTGTCTGGTTAACTTGTATCTCTTTTCCAAAGTTTCTTAATAAGAAAATTGTAGTATAGGGAATGAACATTTTCTTTTGGGTGTCCCCATGAACTAGTGAGAAATTTAGAAAAAAGCATGATCTTCACAATATGGCAGCATAACTACTCCCTGGACTACTTAAGGTGGAGAAGGAACCCAGCTGTCCTGGGTTACAGTGTATTCTATCACCATCTTCATGAGCTGTTGAAACCAGGTCGGGCAGTGCTCCCTGCCTCCTCCCTCTGGACTATCTTCTGTTAATGGGCCCAACAATGCCTTGTGCATGACTCATAAATAACTCACCCCTGGACTATCTCCTGTTAATGGCCCATCAGCCATGACTCATCATCCCATTGTGAGATGTTCCACCCAGAGGGAGGAACTAAGCGTTCCATCCTGAATATAAGGTAGGATTTCAAACACCAGAAGCAGCCTNAGACACTAACCCACAGAAACAACTGTAATAGTTCTGCAAAGCCTGCTTTTCCTTATATACAAAACCCCCAGTGAAGTAATGATGAACCTAAAGTAATTACAAGAAATCATAACTATCTTCTCTACCACCAGCGATGGACAAATAGACACAATCCTCCATTCTTTATACTCTAGATGAGATGGGGATTACAGTTTTCACATTCTTTTGTTTGTTTGTTTGTTTGTTTTGTTGTTGTTTGTTTGGTAATTTTTCTGGACTTGGAGATTGCTTGCAGATAAAAATGGGTTCTGTTCCCAGCTCAGCACTCAGATAGGATGCCATCCAATTTTAGCCTGGTAGGCTATATAAAAACAAGGTTTATGCAATCTCTGTCTCTGTCCCAAGTTCCAATAACGTTGAAAGCATTACCCAGCTTCAGTGGAGTTCGAGAGATAATATGATTTACAGAAGTTTCATAGAAATAGATAACCAGGCAGGAGATACAAGAAACTGAACATTTAGGAGCCAATGTATAATAACTTCCTATCCAGTCAGCAAATTTCTACAAATTTTCACTTCTGAGCATGGCAGCCTGCGTGTTGCTGTCAAAAAGCTCTGCAGTAGAAGATATTAGGTATATGTAGTCATAACAGAAAATATAATTCAGGTAAAAGCCAACCAAGAGGAAAATCCATAGAAAACCAGGCTTCATTACCTTCAATATTCACAGAATTAGTAGGTTATATTCCTAAAGCATGAAATTAATGTGGGCAGCCTGAAGTTTTTTCAGATAACCAATGCTAGTGGATTGCTATTCATCTTGAGAGAAAATTAGAAGTAAATATAATTCTTTACTGGTACTTCCCGGCTCTAAGTCTCTTGCTCGCAGGACCTGGGAGGCTGCACACTGGTGCAATCAGCTGCTTTATGGATGGCTGACTCCAGACCTTTCAAGGCCTTGACTCACTTATCATATCCCAGCCACAAAACTCAACTTGAAAGCAGATTCATTGCTTGGATTTCTTTACTGATGTACTGTCGGAAGTATAAACTGCATTCCTTTAGTGATCTATGAGAACTAAGAGCTCATATTACTAGCAGCTGTTCCATAACTCAGTCAAAAGGTGATGATTTCAGCTTCTCTCCTTCTGCCATCTGAGTATTTCTGTTACATACCCCTCCTACTAGCACTAGTATTGCATACCACCCCTCTACCGTGTATTTCTGAACTGATTAATTTCTGTGTCTCTGTTTAAGCATGCAATCCTCATCTAGAAATAATCTATTCAGTTCATGAACCTGCAATATTGGATGTTATGCATTCTGTACCTCTTTACTGCAAAATACTCTTTCATAATCACAGGAGCCCTGTCTTGATTACCCCAATGTCAGTGTCTCATTTCAGTAACATTTTAAGTACCTCATCACATATTTAAGCACTGCAGCTAAGTTTTACATCTTCTTACCCCATATTTTGCATTTTTTTCAAGACTATACAGTTGGTGTATGGTCTTTACCTTTATATTATTGCTTAATCTGTATTCCTTGAGTTATTTTAGCTTATACCAAATAAATTATATTTAAGGTGACCTTGAGGATTTATGGCTGAGCTTGATTCTTACAGTATTTCCATTTCTCTTACTGAAATGTTATCTTTAACATGTACTTTCAAAGTGAAAATAACACAAGGCAAACAGATAGTCAGAGATATATCTTTCATCATGACAGCTGTAAAGAGATAAAAACCCCAAACCATTCTGGTTGTGTCAAATCTACGGAGGAAAGGCTCTGCCAAGTAGTGAGAAGTCTTTAACTTACTGATTTGTCCTGTTGCTTCTATCATAGGAGGGGAAAAAACTCTCTCCAGCAGTCTTGTAATATTCGTGCCTGCATGGGGCCTTATGGGTTAGTTTGAGGACTGGAAGCATTTGATAAAAACTGCTGCCATTTAAGGTGCCAAATTATGATTTGATAAAAATCTCCATGCTAAGTACAATTTACTAGTAATATTTCTCTTGAATAAATTTGTATTGAGAGAATTTAATTGCCAGAACTCAGTGGGATCTCCCAAACCTACCCCAAAACCTTTTTTGTCCAACTTTTTCTGGCAGATCCCCTGTTGTGTGATGATCCAGGTCAAAATGACTGGCTGCCATTATTATTAAAACAACTTGGCAAAGGCAAAGACTTGGTGTTCTTACTTTCTGTTTGTACAGCTGAAAGCTATGAGTATTTTTCACACGGCGCTTTGTCCTCCCTAGATCAATGTAAAGTTGAGCCAGAGCCAAAAGCTAATAGCCAGTGAAATTACTAGTTAGACCTGAGCCTTCCAAATTTGGGATTTGCTTATGCTTTAAAGCAAGATACAAACCCCTTATTGGTCCTGAGCATGCCAGGCACCTGTTCAAGGTATCTGACACATCCACTTTTGTAGTTAAGAACTCACAAAATACCATGGTCAACCTTGCTGTACAGAGAGCTTTATATGGATACCTCATGAACCTTGAAGAGCGATGGGCCAAAGATTCAGTTGGAGATCTACCAGAGGGACATGTGACATGCCAGCTTTTGCCAATACTGTCAGGAGCTTGACCATGCCTGGCTAGATAAGTAGAGTCAAGCCACCTGCAATACAGGACTTATTAATACTTGAACTGGATAATGAAAGCTAGAGACTACTGCAGGCCAAGACTTCTTTAACTCCCAGAAAACACCAAGAAGTTCCAAGGATAAAGAGAATAAATGGGCTAGCACTGGTCTCGTTAAAGATAAATTAAGATTTTTTTTTTCTTTAAGCACATGCTTGGTTGAAAGAAAGTTTTTTTCTATGCTGATCATATCCTGGTCCCACTAGCAGGTGCTGTGCTCACTGCAGGCACAGCTGTACTGCAGATGCCCTCAGAGCTGTACCTGCTCTGGGTGGCTGCTGGAAGCAGCCTGTCTCCTCCCAGCCTCTGGAGCAGCCTGGCACCCTGCCCCAACCTCATGATGACCCTGAGCAGTCATAAGAACCTCTCTTCCTCATTCTCTCCCTTGAACCCTGACCCTATGCTTGTCCTTGCACTACCATACATGGTGTGAATCATGAATTACAGCCAGCCTGATTCATTCCTGCGGCTGGGTTGAGATTCCCAAACCAGGCAGAGCTTCTTCATAGAATCACAGAAGCACAGAATGAACTAGGTTGGAAAAGACCTTTGAGATCATCAAGTCCAACCTATGACCTAACACCTCTTTATCAACTAAAACATGGCACTAAGTGTCACGTCCAGTCTTTTTTTAAACACATCCAGGCATGGTGACTCCACCACCTCCCTGGGCAGACGATTCCAGTGCACAATCACTCTTTCAGTGAAGAATTTTTTTCTGATGTCCAACCTAAACTTCCCCTGCTGCCGCTTAAGACCATGACCTCTCGTTCTGTCAGTGGTTGCCTGCAAGAAGAGATCAACCCCCACCTAACTACACCCTCCTTTCAGGTAACTGTAAAGAGTGATAGGGTTTCTCCTGAGTCTCCTTTTTCCCAGGGTAAACAACCCCAGCTCCCTCAGCTGTTCTTCACAGGGCTTGTGTTTCAGGCCCTGCACCAGCCTTGTTGCCCTCCTCTGGACACGTTCAAGTGAGAGGCCCAGAACTGGGCACAGCACTCAAGGCGTGGCCTCACCAGTGCTGAGTACAGGGGAAGAATGACTTCCTTGGTCCTGCTGGCCACACTATTCCCGATACAGGCCAGGATGTCATTGGCCTTCTTGGCCACCTGGGCATACTGCTGGCTCATGTTCAGTCGGCTGTCAACCAGTACCTCCACGTCCCTTTCTGCCTGGGCACTGTCCAGCCACTCTGCCCCCAGCCTGTAGCGCTGCAGGGGGTTGGTGGGGCCAAAGTGCAGGACTCGGCACTTGGACTTGTTAAATTTCATGTTGTTGGACTCAGCCCATCTATCCAGCCTGTCCAGGTCCCTTTGCAGAGCCCTCCTACCCTCCAACAGATTGACACATGCTCCCTGCATTCCCTCTGAGCTGTGTCCCCCCTGCACAGCTCTCATACCTTTGGTGCTCCCGCATCCCCACAGGGTCATCTCCTGCATTTCCAAAGACAGTGGGTAGTGGTTTTTGTGAAGAGGCAGACCCGTGAAGAGAAGCCATCGCAAGTAATTCACTTCCAATACACTTCATCTTGCTCTGGCAAATCATTGGGAGAACGTCTCACGCCCATGCCCTGGATAAACATCCGCCATACAAGCAACATTGTACAACGTGACACCAGTTATGAAAATGCACTGCACTTGTTTCTGGCAGCTCGTTTTGCTGACCTGCCACCGCTTTGCTCTCACGAGGATCTCCTTTCTCCCGGAGCACAATGGGGTGAGGAACTTCCACCAGACTACCAAAGAGGGTACAGAAAATAGTTGTGGTGCCTCAGAAGGTACCACGAAACTGAGGACAGAAGGAGGGAGCGCTTGTAGCTGCGGGCAGCACAGCGAACTAGCAATAGGACAAGAGGACATGGGCTTAAGCTGCACCGGAAGAAGGAGGGGTTAGATTGGACATTAGGAAGAATTTCTTCACAGAAAGGGTTATTAGGCATTGGAATGGACTGCCCTGGGAGGTAGTGGTCACTGTCCCTGGAGGTGTGTCATGAAAGACTGGACATGGCCCTTGGTGCCGTGGTCTAGCTGACACGGTGGTTCAGTCATAGGCTGGACTCGATGGTCTCAGAGGGATGATCTCAGAGGTCTTTTCCAGCCTACATGATTCTGTTACTTGAATTCTGAACCACGGCTGAAGCCCCGGATGGAATCCCGCTCTGTCCCCTTTAGTCCCTCTGCCGCAAAGCGGGGCTGCGCGACCTCCCCATTCCCGTGTCCCCTACCCTTGATTCCACTCCCGGATACGGGATCGCCCCGCACCCCTCGGGACAGCGGTCTACGTGCCATTCCCGAGCCTTGGGCCACCTGGAGTCTGGTACAGACCGGGCGGGCAGGAGAACAGCGCGCAGCCAGCTCCGCCCGCGGCCGGTGGGATGGGCCCGGCTCCGCCCCGCGGCTGCGCATAAGCCCGATCCGGGGCTCAGCGCCGGCAGCTGCGTCGGTCCCGGAGCCTCCGGTTCTGCCCCTGTGCCGTGCCCGGCCCGGCCCGGCGAGCCCGCGCCGCAGGTGGGGACGGACGGG
>VYZQ01018518.1:10724-24731 GCA_013400655.1 Mystacornis crossleyi
GGTGCTGAGTTCTCCCGGCCCCTGGGTCGGGGAATAAAGACTGGTTGGCTGCTACATTGCGCCCTTCTCTCCTCCTTTACCTTCGCCGCTCGCTACTGTGTTTCATCGGACTGCTGCTTGCTCCACGCAGGAGCCCTGAGCAGTAACAGAAGATCTGTCTGCTAGGCTGTGGCTTTGCCCCTGACCAGGACGCCTCAGCAAGACGCCTGCTTGGCCTCCGGGCGGCCAGCGGTCAGCGTCACCCACCCTGAGTGCTGTGTGCAGTTTCCACAGTACAAAGCTTTTGAGAGTGTCCAGAGAAGGGCCACCAAGGTGGTGAAAGTCCCCAAGGGCAAGACTTACTAGCAGTGGCTGAGGTCACTCAGTTGGCACAGCTTGAAGAAAGGAAGGCTGAGGGGTGACCTTATCACACTCTGCAACATCCTCAGGGAGAGCAGTGGAGCAGGAGGTGCTGATCTCTCTCTGGTGACCAGCAATAGGACACAAGAAAATGGAATGAAGCTGTGTCCAAGCAGGTTCAGATTGGACGTTAGGAAAAGTTTCTCCAGTAAGAAAGTGGTCAGTCGCTGGAACAGACTACCCAGGGAAGTGGTCATGGCACCAAGCCTGCTGGAGTTCAAGGACTGTCTGGAGGATGCTCTTAGTCATATTTTTTAATTTTAGCTAGTCCTGCAAGGAGCAGGGAATTAAGCAGGTGATCCTTATGGGTCCCTTCCAACCTGAAATATTCTATGATTCTATGTGTCTAAATGTGTCAAAATAATATGCAAAATCTAGGCAGACAGATTTCCACAGGACATGCTCAGGCAGACAGATTTTCAGGACATGTTTATGCCCAGTTCCTGAGATCCAGAGAAATTTTGGCAATGCCTCTGAGCTACATACTAGGAGCTAGAGAAAAGCAGAGAATTGGTCCCATGAGATGCTGAGTTCCTTCAAATCTTTTGGGTGTCTCTTAAGAGTTGAGTGTTATGAAGAACCCTCTATGACTGAGCCTACAGAAGCCACTCTGCGGCCCCACAGGGTTTGAGAGCTTACTGTGTGCACCAGGAGACTGAAGGTTTGCTGCACTGGATAGGCATTATGGTCCTTCTGCTTAAATAGTCACCGTTCTCTTCCCTCTTTACTCTCCTGCTCTTCCTCCCCATGATGGCCTTGACTCTGGCTACATTGGTGAAGAGCAAAATGGCCTTTCCATAGGTTTTGTCCCCACCACCTGGCCATAATGACAGCTGGGATAATGCAGCCTCATACAGATCTTGTCTCCAGATAAAAGCTTTAGCTTAAAATTAAAAGCTGTGTATGACTTTTGCTTGTCTGATAGTGTATCACCTGTAAGTGGGTAGCATAGCAGCTGCTCAAAACTGTTCTGTTTCTTCTAATTTCTTTTTTCTTGCTCAAGGCTTGCAGTATGAATGTTAGGGGAAAAAAAAAAGGTGAATTCTGAACTGAACCTTCCTTTCCCTTATATCTTAGAAGTGAAATCCTGAAAAAAAAAAATCCCTTCTCTATCACACAGAGAATATAATTTTCTGATTTAGGTTGATCATTCCAGATTTCTTGAAAATACTCATAAGCCGGATCAAACTGTTCAGACAAATTCAGAATGAGAACTGGAATCTGCCTGGCTTCATGGCTCCTTAGACACAAGCGATTTTGAGGACAATTTATAAATGTCTCCAAATGAGGGTAAATGCTGACACCCAGAGGCAGGATAATGTAACACTTTACAGTGGTTCACGCAAGTGTGAACACTGAATGCGTGACAAAAGGAACTTCAGGAATGGCTTCTGAGGAACGTATTTACGTATTTACAGCTGTAATTCAGGTTAGTATTTGTATAAACCAGCTTTGAGCAGGAGATCGGACTAGAGACCTCATGAGGTACCTTCCGGCTTGAATTGCTCTGCGATTCTGTGACTGAATTCACACAACAATATTATGTGTTAAGAAGAGTATGGGACTGAGGACTACTTACAGAAAGCTTCATTTAATTAAATAACTTAGCACCACTCTGTGACAGAAATAAAGGAAGACCCAGATACTTACATCATCACATGATTTTATCTCATTCTGTTGTATGAGCTAAGAATAATCTACAAAACTACTTTATCCTGAAATTCAATCAGTCTGGAAGGCTGTAAAATATGAGAAAATATTCGACTTTAGTCCAGGAAGATATTTCATTAAAAAAATTACATCTGTCCACAGAAACAAGGCTAAAAATAAAATACCTGATGGCCATTATTAATTTTATAAATTTAAGCTGCTGTGGGTTTGTTGGTCTGCAGAAATATTTCTAAATGTTGAGCAATCCTTGCCTTACAGAAAAAGCAGGGCAAGGCTGATCTAAGGAACAGCTTCCTATTGTCATAAGAGGCCTGAATGAAGTTTGCCATGGACATGGCTCAGGAGTAAATATGCCATCATATAACTAATAATTCTGTTATTATGCTTCAGTGCTGGCCTTTTCTAACTTCCAAGTGCCTTATTTCATAATAGTAGCAATATTTTCTTCTGATAGGTATGCTATCATGTAGGATGAGTCTAAATGTTGGGAGTTACTAAATTCACTGCAAAGACTTTAAGGGATTTTCTCTTCTCTGCCTTTTTCTCACCAGAATGTTAATCTTAAAAGCATTCAACTTGTATATTTCTGTTTTCAGTGCACTATACACATGCTCAGTCTTTGGCTGCCTTGTAAAGGAAAAGGATTTCTTCAATAACTTTGGCCTGTGTGGATAGTGCAAGCTCCCACTGTTAAGAAGAAACACCTGTGGATCTGATGCCAAAAGCTCTCCAGGGACCTCAGATGTCTGTAGCTGGGATAAAGCAGACTGGTGTGTAGGACTGCATGCTGCTGGACACAATAAACTGTTTGTAGAGCCATATCTTCTGCTGATGTCCAACGCTTCTTGTGGCTGAGCTGGAACCAGCCTATGGCATTGTAGCTGAGGTGTGTTTGAGGAGGCAGCCTCTCTGCATGGCTGAGCACATTGTTGTACCAAGCCATTACTGTGACGTCTGGCGTATTTTAAAGACTCTCCTCTGAATGCGCAACAGCAACTCTTTGTTGCTGCTCCAGCCCTTTCCATCTGCCTTTTTGTTCTCCGTGACAGCTATGGCCTGTCCTCATATTTGAAATAGGAGATTCAATTTTGTCTTACTTGCCGTGAAGCCGGGGGTAGACTCTGCTCATGTCTTGCACCACAGCTCTTTTCTATCACTGCTGACCCTTTGTCAGTGTTTCCAAGTCTGCCTGTGGCTGCTTCTGGTTTCTCCTCACTAGACTTTATTCCTTCCACCTCTATATCACTTCATCAATCCCTTCAGAAATAATTACAGAAGAAAAAAAAAGCGTTTATTATAGACAAGATTTGATTTTTGGTTTGGTGCACTGCCCATGAAATATATTTCTAATTCGATCTATTCTCCTGTTCTCAGTCTGAACATCTTCCAACCTGTTGACAGGAACATTTTATTTCAGACTTGTCACCAAATTCTGGAAATGGATGGATCCCCTGTTACCATGTGTGTTCTTAACACAGAATTATAGAATCATTTAGGTGAGAAAAGACCTTTTAAGATCATCCAGTTCAAGCATTAGTTTAACACTGGCAAGTTCACCACTAAGCCATGTCTCTAAATACCACGTCTATGTGTCTTTTAAATACCTTCAGAGATGGTGTTTCCATGCTTCCCGGAGAAACGACACAAGGTGACTCTGAATATCGAGAGGGAATAAACTCATAAATGTGGGATGGGCAATGACTTGGTGCTTCACTGCGTGTCAGACTGGGACAATGGCTTTAACTGCAGTGGAATCAAACTTTTATGGCCACAAGATGGCAGACGGGAACAAGGCAAGACTGCCGGGAGGGGATTTACAGAGTGATGGGTTTTCCTCACTTTTGAACCAAATAATAGTTATGAACTGTGATTCATTTACCTTCTGGGTCACAATGGGATCTCCACAGCAAACAAAGAAATTTCTTCACTGATGTTGAAGGGAAGCAGGTGACACTCAGGAGTCAGTTGACACAAAAGACCCAGCATAATGCTAACCCAGACACTAAAGACATCGAGAGTCAAGTAGCATTCTGGCTTTTATAATGATGATCTTTAAAATAAATATATTTAATAGGAACTAATTTTAGACTCTCAAGTAAGAGCATGATAATAATAAACAATCCTTTTATTTTTTCTGATTTTGTATTTTTCATTTTTTTCATTATTGTCTCAACTAAATGTACCCATCAGGATTCAATCCCTGTCCACATGCAGTATGTGAATTATCACCTTTTCCCTAATTTAATGCAAATAAATATGTCTCCTTAGGTGGCCAAAAGCCTGGGAATTCTGCTGCTCCTGGGCTCTGCCCCTTTTGAGGCAGATAATCTTCCCACCAAAGCTGAGGCTTTGCTGTTCTGAGCAGCTCTGGGCACCCTGAGAGCTCACCCCTGAGTGTGGCTGCCGAGATCCCTGCCGAGGTCCCTGCCACACACACACCCTGCACAGGCAGCACTCACCACGAGGTGCCACGGCCACTGCTCTGCTAAGTGGTTGTGACTCTTGCTAACAGTCCTGGAAGCAATTAACAAGTCATTATTCCAGCCAGTGGATCTGGCCTCATGATTTACCAGTGCTTCTTTGAGTGTTTATTTGAGAGGGGGTAGTGGCTCTGTGCAGATTTGTCACCGTGTGACAGAAGCCATGCACAAATGGCACAAATACACTGTGCCTTAGCAAGGAGCTAAAGAGCACCACCTTGGCAGCTCTCCAGGGCACAGGCCCACTGAATTACAGGTGAAAATCAAATAGAGCGGCGTTTAGCCATTGGCCACCATCTGAAGCGGCCCTGTTTGAGGGCCCCTGTCTTTGTGTCCCCTCCTGCCCTAGGCATGAGCAGTGTGCAGAAGTGGAGGAAGGGGGTGCAGTGGTCACCCACCACCCCTGCAGACACTCAGCTCTCTGCAGACCATCATGCCTTCCCTGAAGGGTGTTACTGCTCTCCAGAGCAGGGCAGTGAGCGGGGCACTGGGGCATCCCCAGTCCCAGAGGGCACCAGGCCCTTCCTGTACAAATAATTTACTTGGTCTCTGGATATCTAGTAAAAACCAGGAGCCACGACCTGAGGAGCAAGAGCAAGATGGCACTGTAAATCCAATCTAGCAAGGAGATAACACTGTAATAAGCTGCTGCTGAAGCCAAAGAAGAATTTTACTTAACTTTGTTCTGAACTTTAGGCTTTGACACAGTGAAATATCCAACCTGCTGCAATCACCTCCTACTCACACAAGCCCCTTCTCTGTTGTAGTGCTATTGGTTTGTAAAAGGTTTTTTCAAGCTGGTTCATGTTTCCCTTTGAGTTCTGCATAAGCCCTCTTAGTTCGGTAAGTTGTATTCTGTACCCCAGTTNCCATAGAGCACATATGGTGAAATGGAGCCAAAGGAATGTATAATCTGTTGCTCTGTCTTTAGATTGTTTCCCATATGGGAAATGCTGATCTTTCACTGTTTAAAGTGTGGAAAAGCAGGCAGCTAATATTCTGAGAATGCATGCAGACATAATAAACAAACATCTCTACTCCATGCGTGAACTGGCTTCTTGAAGACCGGGTAGAACCATGTTTGGGGCAACAGGGACAGGCTGATGCCCTGAGGCTGGCCAGGGCAGGACTGTGGTGCTGTGGGGGGCTGTAGCTCAGCCGTTAAGAGCCTCGGTTGAAAAGAGCTGCCAGGGGCCAGGTTGGGCCATGGTGTAGCATTTCCAATGGGATTGGGGCTGCCTCAGTTGCTCCAGCTCTGAGCTGGCCCTGAGTGCTGAAGCCAGCCCTCCTGCCCTTGCCACTGTAACAAAACCTGATACTCCTATTGCTAATTTAGTTCTATTACTTCCTGACTGGCACTGTTGCCTCCCGGCTTTCAGGTAGCATTTTAAGATTTTGATTTTACCTAGTAAGCCCTAAATTGTCACGTGATGACAGTTTGAGGGGTGACCAGGGTTGGCACATGTAGTCTGGCTGGGAAAATGGATCCCACCTTCACATATGGAGGCTTGACACTTTTCAACCAGGCGGAGTGGAAGTTAGAGCAGTCTTTTATACCCCAGCAGACTGACCAAAAGTCCAGGAGAGGTCTCTTTGGCTTGCCTAATTGGGCTGATCTGCGATCTGTAAATAATCACAGATTCATCTGACTTCTGGGCTCTGTAGCTCGTTCCTGTTCCCCATTCTGTATCTTCACTGTGTGAGAGATGGGACTGTCACTGGTTAATTGCTCAAACAATCGACCTCTTAACCACCCATCACCAGAGGCTGCTGTTGAGCAAGATAAGGGAAGAGGCTTATAAGAGGCACATCCTGTGAGGTTGGATAGTGCTTTTTATCATGCCAAGGGCCTTATACAAGTGGCTCAGTTGTGAAAACTCACCTCTGGAAAAGTACTGACACATGCAAATGTGGCCTGAAGGTATTCATCTTTGCTGATGGGCCTTAATGATTCAACTTTAAGAGGCATCTTAGAAGGTGTCACAACTCTCAAGACTCCCTAAGTGTCCCATGATCCAAAGTAGTACATAATCCAATATAAAATTCCCTGCCCCAGGAGAGGTACCTGGGTGTTCCCACCTGGGACTGAGCAAATATAAATCTAGTGGACTCCGTGCTTCATGGGCTTCCCCCACACTGGATAGATCAAGACCATCACTTTGACAAGACGGGGATCCCCACCACCAAGAAGACCAGAAGAAGAGGACCAATGGGATGCTGTCAGGATCCATGGAGTGGTGATAATTTTTCTATTTAATCTGTCCCTCTGTCACTCTCATTCTCTCCTCCTACTCTCTTTTCCTATTTTTTCTATCTTTCCCTCTCTACGTCACACTGCAGCTAAATAGAAATCCATACTATTGATTTCAGCATATGGTCTTGTTTGAACCTTAATTTGGGCAGAGGCATCTCTCTGATAATTTTAATAACCGTATCTTAGCACACTGCACTGGTTCTCTTGGCTTGGCCTCCGAGCTGAAATCTGAACATATTTAAGGAGCCCGTGCAGAGATGCTCCTCAAGAAGCTGGATATATTCTGAGGAAACATTAAAGCTTTGATGGAAGTAATGAAAGACTGTCCACCTTTTTGTAAACGAATTAAAAATATTTTAAGGATGCTTTGACAAAATGTACTTCAGATTAAGAGTTGGAGAGTGATGGCAGAATTATTCCTCTTGTCTATTAGGCTGCCTTGGAACCTTTTCAACATTTAGATTGAAACAGCTGTAATTTCTTGGTCCTCAATACAGGCTTTACTGCCTTATCTTCCTGTGCTGTAGTGAAAGGGCAAGAATATGGAGAGATAGATGCTTTTGTGGAAACTGAGAATGAAACTGTTTTATTAGGGAACAGAACAGTTTGTTTAAGATAGATATAGCCTCACTAAATACTGGGGGGTAGAAAAAAGTGTTGCTTTCCTCCATCACTTTTCTGACTGTTCTCTTTCATGTTTCCTATTTCCCTGAATATTTCATGTGGGATTTCTCCACAGGAGCAGTGACTCAGTCCGTGCAAACCACCAACTCTCCCACTTACCCTCTTGTGAAGGAAAATTTATTTTAGCTAAATTGGGTGATAACAGTCAGGGAGAAATGTTTGCCTTTTCAAGTGGTGGAGAAGTCAGAGAACCCTCAGAGTTCTTAAATGAGATGGATTGCATCTCCTATTGATCCCACTGTATCCTCAAAGAAAGAACAAACTTTAGGCCACACTGGATGTGCTCTGATTTCAAGCCAGGATATTACCACCTACCAGCCCCACGATTGCTGCCTTTGCTCTTATTTGCAACCATTCTCATATATAGCAGGGAAAATATGACTCAAAACACTCTCTGGTAGTTTAGAGGTCATATGATACAGACATTGCAAGGAACTGAAACAGGTTAGACATCCATCTGCAATGGCTCGGCCAAAAATACCGGACTACATGATCTTTCTTCTTTGATGTCTGAATGTATGTACTTCAACATGGTGGAAATAACAGTCATCTATAAGTATATTTTCATGCAAATATAGGTATAAACATAAATATATATATATATATATATGTACACACACACACACATATGCACACATACCTCTCTATATATGCACACATATGATGGGAGCCATATGAAGTATCTGCTCTGGTATATGCACGTTATGCATGTACCAGAACAGATAGTATACATATTATCTGCATATATTATACATACTATGTATATGTACCTATATGTATTATAGATACATTTATATACAGGAATCAGGCTAACATAGGTACCTTATGTACATATGTCTCTGTGTATATAGACACACACATTTTCCACATGCGTGCATACTCATATACATACATACATCTATGTATCGTGAGTATAGGTGATCTACCTGTAGATGTACATACAGTATTTATGTGATTCCTAAAATTCAAGCCTTTTATGATAATACGCTATTCAGTTGCCATAATTCAGCTCTTTGTTGCCTAGAGACTGATGTCAAGAATGAAAGCACGTTGCTCTTAGTCTCTTCCTTTCAGGCCGTCTATGAGAGAGAGACACAGTACTGAGGCAGAGATCTGATTTCTGAGACCCTACATAACTTTCATACCAGATACTGAATATTAAAATGTCAATACTAGTAATCATCCCAAGTTCTGTACTGCAAACAGGATTTTTGAAGCCGTTTGTATAGACTCCTGCTGATAGTAGTTACATTCTACTGAAATTTAAACAAATATGATGTGCAATGAGGCATTTCTTCTGTGAAAAGTTGTGCAATTGTATCAATCCTGAAAAAGCCAGGCAATGTCATTTCATGTTGTCATGTCCACCTGACTTAGTGCCAAAACATATCCTCCTGATGACTTTTTAAATACCAGGACTATGGATAAAATGATCCAGCAGAAGAGCTGATCGAGAATCAATTTCATGGCTTTTCAACAGCAATCTGTTCCAGCACTTCAGATTTCCTGCCAAGAAAAGAAAATGGAATTTATTGCTCCTGGGCATGCAAGAAAAAGAATATTCTAGGTTGTTTTCCAGAAGAAAGATTATTATGGGACTTCTCTGTCTGTTACTTCCCTCATTGCAATGGATTTTAAATCTAAAGTTTAATTTCAATCATATTTAATGAGTTATTTCAGTCCCAAAACTTTGATGAAAAATGATGGCAGGGAAATGAGAAAGATAAAATTAGTGTCTCTGATGAGAAAAAGGCTTAAGTCTGAACTCAGCTGATATTTTTTTGTGGTTTGCAGGTTAGTCATTCAGCGTTTTCATGTGGCAAGTCAGTCACCATGGGCATACTGGAATCAGCTAGGACTTAGGAGGAAAAGGAGAATTGTAAGAGTACAGATGTGGCGAAAATGTACATACACTTCAGTTTTTAAATTAAAAAAAATATTTTCTGTAGGAAGACAGACTTCAGTAACTACAAATATTCAGGAACATTTTTTCCCTATGTGATTAACTCAAAGATTTGTTTCATATCTTACCAGCCCCATGAGTGCCCTTTGCAGCATAAACTGGACAGAGATCCAGCTTTAGCCTTAGAGAGCTCTCAGGGAGGCTGTTTAGCCAAACATGAGACAGGCTGTCATGCCACTTATACTATAGTTAGCCACTGTAAGTGACAGTATCCTCTGTGCTATTTTCACATTCGTTTGCAGGTTCGGTTTGCTAGCTGCTTCTGGCAAGTCATACAGCAGTGCCTTTAGAAAAACTCCTCACTTTTGTCACCTTTTCACAGCATTTAGCATAATCTAAACTCCCTGAATTGGTGTTCCTTAATCAATTACACTGGAATACTGAAGTTAATAATTTACAATGGAAGTATCCTTGCAAGTTTTTTTTCCTCACAGTGTCTCTCAGAAGCTAGTTTTTGCTGATATAAAAAGGTCAAGATCAGATATAGGCAAAATTTTGAGAGGTTAAAAAGCTTTCAACTGACAAGTACTAGTCTATGTGGGAGGAATCGTTAGCAGAAACTCCATATAATATTACTAAAAGGCTATGATATTGGAAATTGTTCATGGACAGTGCACGTATTGCTAGTTGTCTGCAAAGAGTTTGTTGCAGTGGTGCCACAACTGTCCCAGCTGTCATTTAGAGTAAGACTAAGATTTATAAGTATTTATCAGGACAATTGCTTCTATTAAAAGCTATGGTATCCACTTAGGAACATAAGAAAGACAATTCTTTATAATTAATCTGATTTATGTGGTACCAACTCATTCTCGTTTGAGTGTTTAGTATCACAGGCTCCTTCTATACAAGCAGATCACGCAGGCCAAACTTTATCCTTTGGTTGTGCAGGCAAGCAGCATTTTATATCCCATATCTTTTCATCTAAATGATATTCCCTGATAACAGGATCACCTGGTTTATACAGCTTCCTGGGGAGGGTTTGTGCTTCAAGCTATCCCCTGAAACGTGCTCAGACATTCCTTTCTGGTAGGGTTGCTAGGTGGGATAAACCAAAATCATGCTGGGCACATGTTAATGGTTAAAGAATACAGTCACATTTGACTGTTTCAATGAGATTGTGACATTATTAAGTTTACTAGTAAACACACAGAAACTGTTTTTCAGCTAGGCACTCAACATATGTCAACCACCTTCAGCCTGAAACATAGAGCAATAAAATCTATAGTCCAATACCCACCATCATTCCAGAGCACATTTAAACGTGGCATCTTTGTTGCATGACAGGTGTATAACTGGTCACATGATGAGCACATCTGTGCAGCTGCTGGATCACAGGATGAAGAGGGCATTTCTGACATGCCAAGTGCATGAACTTCTGTTCTCTGGTCCTGAGAAAGGCCTAGGCTAGCTATCTGCAAGAGGATTGCAAAGTACAATTATGTCTTAATAATGTCACAAAGTTGAAATGCATTCAGTCATCTCATAGAGTGGCATTAGGATGGATATGTTAAATATGTGACAAGCACAGTGCCATTAAATGTGGGCTTTAAGTGTGTCTGCAAATGTCTTCAAAGTTTGCTGAAGAGAAGGATTTCTAGCACCATTCTGTCCCAGAAATATGGACTTTGTACAGAACAGAAAGTGCCTATGGCTGCAAGGTGCTGACACAAAAAACAGGGGCTAATCTAAGAAAAAGGTTTTATGTATTTCAGTTATTACAAATAATCAGGTAATGAAACAAGATAGACACACTTCCATATTTTGACTTTTAGGAGCAAAATCACCATTACCTAGGTTTCACACAAAGAACAAAATAGAAATTTCTTTGAAGACTGCAAAATGTTTGATGTAACCCCAGAGTCAGGAAAAATCCGCTCTGCAAGAGATGAGGCAGCTGTGTTCTGAGGGGAAACAAATGTTACAGGAAAGGTAGTTTGAGGGGCCTGCTTAATCCCTAGCATTAACTGAAGGAGTTATGATCACAGGGAGATAAAAATAAAACATTTTCTAAGCTGCAAGATGTGAATGAAATGTCACAGATGTGAATCTTCATGCAGCAAAAACACTTTAACTGGTAACAAAAAAATACAGAGGTGACAGCAAGTGCTTGGAGCCTTATTTAATTGAGCAAGAGGAAGAAAGCACCTCTAGTACATTTGCAGGGTACTGCAAGGTCAAATCTAGTTTCTCTAAGTGGAGTGTATTTACTGCCAGCAGATATTTTTCAAGCATGAAGGATTCAGGAGGATAAAGTTCAAAATATTAATGTCATTCTTAGTACATGTTCCAGTTTAGCCCAATATGAGACTAATCAATAAGATGTACAGTAATTTTTAGTAACCAGGCTTGCAGGAACTCAAAGATAAAGCCACATCCTGGATATAAGTACCACTCAAAGGCTATGTCTAATTACATGTGTCAGAACTCCAGAACAGTTCTATTGTAAATGTGTAATTAATTTGCTTACTAAAAATATTTCAGGTCCTACAAGTATCTTAAAGATTAATTATTGAAAGACCACTTCAAAAATGTGGGATTCAGGAAACAGACAAAGCTGGATCAGAAATGTATTATCATGAGAAAGTTTGGTGAGATTTATGTTGAATAAATTGGGGAGGAAAAAAAAGGCTCCTTTGGTGAGACTATGCATTCCCACACGTTTATTTCTCTTTGTATTTTTGTAGGGAAGAGACAAACTCTAGACATCACAACCCAAGGATTTATCAGGACTTTACTGCTGAAAACTGGTAAGAATATCCGAGTATTTCTAAATATTTGAAAGATAGCTGGGCTCTGTGGTTTTTCGCAGGATATCCTTTCCACATCAAACAGTCACACCATTGGCAACTTGGTATTAAACCAGAGACAGATTATTCTGTCTGAAGAATAAAATTACTTCCCCCTTTGAATTACCTCTGATTTGTGATTTTCTCCAGCTAAGACACAGAGGTAGAATGGTGTTTCTTGTATTTCCAGAAGAAAAATTCTGTTGGCTTTACTTGGATGTCTGTAGGGAGATATAAACGAGAAGGAAGGATCAGGAAGCTAAGCTCAGGGGACCTCTGAACCTAGAACCAATGGGAGAGAGAAATTAACTTCCTTTCTTGTACTGTTCTGTGTTTCTACAAATTAACAGTGCTTCTGCTATTTCCCCTCTGAACTATGTAGTGTGAAATGAAGGCCTGCTAGAATATGAAAGTGGTGAAAGTCACTAAAAAGATTTGTGGGGCAAAACTCACGTACTTCTGACCCCATTTTACCTGTGGTCTTTTTACTCTTTCTCAGGAATGGTGCAATTAAGATTTGTGAAGTCTTAAGCTGGGCATTTCAATTATTTTTCTTCACATGGTTCCCATTATTAGCTAATGACATTATTGCTTGTACTGCTTTGATGTTGAGACCTTAATGGATTTTATGAATAAGGCAATTTCTCCCGAGGTCAAGATCAAGAAACATCTTTGCATTAGAATTTAAAAATAACCTTAGGCCTGTTTAAACTGAACTTCTGAAGAAAGTAAGTAGAGTTTAGCCTGCACTTAGGAGGTAATTAACCTTAATGTTCTGCAGAGAGTGCCATGATGTTATGCCTCAGTGCAGCCTCATCAGCACTTTCTAGGACTCTTCCCTAAACCTTAGCTTGAAGCTCAGTGGTTAATTTTCATCCAGATCTGCTGGGTAATGCTGCTGAGCTCTGTTCTGTAGGAAGCAGAATGCCAGCTCATCTTCTTCTGGGACAGCCAGATGCTGAACATCCCCTCTGAATTGAAAACTGCAGCATGCAGCAGCTGCTCTGAAGGAGCAGCTACAGAATATCCTGCCAGAATTGAGAATCTGAAATTGAGGAGCATCCTAAAGTTTAGTGAAATTCATCATATACTCCTTTTTCAGATCTGGACTGTAACCCATCACATGAGCAAACTTGTTGCAGACTAACCTTAAAATACCCAAGTTGATATTTAAAACCAAAAGAAGCATAGGCATGTAATACCATGCCATACATATCTTTACCAGATAGTAAAGATTACTGTTTGTTATTTGACTGACTTCAGAAACAGGCTACTGAGAACTGTCTGTTTCTAAGGAATTAAAAGCCTGTTTCTAAGGAGCGTGTGAAGAATCTCTGTGAAAGGAGGTGAGCTACCTTACTAATAGCCCTCAGTGTTGTTAACTTTCAAGGGGGCACATAGCATCTCCTCATGTCTCCTCAAATAAATTCAACTAGTGCTATTTAATTCATCTGTGAAGTGGATCAGAACAGCAAAGAAACCAGAAAAACCAAGTTATTGCACTGAGAAGTTGCTTGTTATCTTCTCAGTAAGCAAAAATCTAGTTTTGTGTCTTTCCCTGAACATATTCAGCTGGAACTGATCGAACTCTGCCATTTAAAATATGCAAGTCTTTGGTAAGAGCAAATGTCCCATTAAGCATATTCCTGAGATCTCTAGGAACAAAGGAGTGCATAACTGACAGGTCTAAGTGTGCATTCAGAAATATTTTCACATTAGCTATTTGGAGTTTACTTCCCCTCGATAAAAAGAAACCAAGACCAGAGAGCT
>VYZQ01018520.1:0-32940 GCA_013400655.1 Mystacornis crossleyi
AGGCCTGTTTTCACTGACATTTGGTGTGCAAATGTTATTATTTGTAAAAGCGCTTACTCCTGTGCATAGCTTCACATTACACAAAGAAGAGAGGAATGCAAGGATCCTAGGGTGAGAAGGAGAACCAGAACATTTCGTTCTCAGTCACTGACTCAGCTTAAGGTCAGTAGCAATCAAAGTTGTTTCCAGATGAGTGGAGTTCAATGGTTCATATGAAATAAATCATCACTCTCGGCAATCAGATCCACAAAGCCAATCAGGCGTGTTCCTACAAAGCAACATGAAGAAAACAGAATCCAGAAGCCTGTTCCTGATCAGACATGATCATGCAAAATCCCCTGCTGCTAGCCCGTGTCCTGAGCAGCACCGGCATGATGGGGAGGAGGAACCATGTATTCACTGAATTTCTTGAGCTTATTCTGTGAACCAAGAGATTTCCATTTCCCAGCATGTGAGATGGTCCTTGTCAGGGGAAGAAAATCTTCAGATAAATGAAGGCCTTATTTTGGAGGAATAGGAACTTGTTTCTGTACACCTCAGGAAGTAATTTGCATCAGCACAAAACAAATGAAAGACACCATCAGAGTTGGTAGTGTCACAACTTTGAAAGGACGCAGGAGGTGAAAAATGCCCCACCACTATCAGCCAGTCCCTGTATGCTGATCACATTTGTCTTGGCCAGCTTTGAGGGAAGCCCTCCAAAACAGATTAGGGTCTTCTACAATCTGATAGTGGCTTCCAAGACATCATTTCTCTGCCATTGAACCACAGTCCAGATTTACTAGTGACAGCAATCCGTTGTCATGGGCCAGCATTCGGCACCAACCATCTGTCACTAAGAAGGCAGTGGCCAAAGAATGCTTTTCTTCAAAGGAGCAGATTTCAGAATACAGGTGCTTCTACACAAAGCTCGCCTCTGCCCAGTTCTGAGCTCCCCCTCAGTCTACAGAAGGCCCAAAACAATGAAGGAAAAGAGCCAAAGAAAATGGGATATAGAGATTGAGGAGAGAGTAACCTTTGATCCTGGCCCCCTGAAGGGCATAACAGCATCACATGCAATGCAAGGCAACAATTGATGTGGACAGATTTTTAAAGGTACTTATCAAGAAGTTGAACAGACCTGATTTGGGACTTCTTTGTCACACGTTCAGTCTGGGTCACTCAAAGGTATTGCTGCACATGGCAGCATTCCTGAGATATTTTTATTTTAAACAGATGTGACTGTTTAACAGATGGGATAAGCCTTAGTCTTAACAAAGTAAACTGAGGCCAGTTATTAGGGCACACAAACTATGTGATTTCTGACTACACTCAGAAGGCAAACTAGCTTAGTATCCCAACCAGTGATCTTTTCCTCCAAAAGGGAAAAGACTGACTCACACATCTTGAGAACCTGAGAAAATTATAGGAGGAAGACAGTGAGCATCTTTTGCAAACAATTTGCGCATATTTCCTGGGACCTTCACATACTGAGTTGGAAAAGCGATAGATAACAAACTTCTTAATGACCTTACTGCCATAAAACTTATCTAGGTCAGGTCATAGTTCATATAGTTGTGTTTCAAAGCAATAATGCTGTCTGATCTTACTGTACCAAGTTTCTCCAAATTACCATTTTTATTGTTTTGTTTAGACACTCTAATAGAGTAAGGAAGAAATGTTACTGACAAACTGTTCAAGGTGTTGTATAGACAGTGTAATGAGATCCTGGTTACACTGTACCTCTCCCCGGAGAACAAATCAGCTCAGACTGTCTTCTTGTGGCAGAGACCTGCAGTGGAGATTTTATCACAGGCTATCAAAAAGCACTGGGGATTACTTCTTCTGGTTTTGTTTGATATTATAGCTTTCCTTTTTTAAAAAATAATACACTGTGGCAGTGAGAGCTGCCAGAGGAGCAATTCAGAGAGGAGAGCACCAATTATTGGGTGCTTTTAGTTCATGCTGGGTTTGACAGACATAAGCTCACCACGCCAAAATCAAGAGAGAAGATATACCCAATAGTGAACATCAGATACTTCACAACCAGCCCAGCTTTGTGTTAGGCCTATCTATTTGGTTTGATTGCATTATGTAGGTCAGACTCAGTCAGTGCTGGTCAGTGAAAAGGGAATCCAGCAGAAGTTGCATGGCTTCCCCCACAGATAGGCTGGCAAGGCAGTAGGTTGAGAGTTTTGTACAATCAAGTATAAATAACTCAACACAAAACTTGCAACTTGAAACTTATAATTGCTTTGGCAATCCATTTCTTTGGCAGCAGCTACTTTCCTGCACCTACTTCAGTGACTAGTAATATCAACTATTATTACCAAAAGACGCCTCTCCTCGTGAGTCAACTACCAGAAATACTATATGTGCTATGTGCTAAGAAATGTTACCTGTACTCCTGAACAGAGTCCATATTGACATATGAATAAATTAAATATTTCTATGCTTTCAAACTTTCATAAAGAGTATCTGAAGGTCAAAGAAGAAGAATCATCAGAGATTTACTCAAATAAGACTAGCTCAGCAGTTTCTATGGCACAGGAAAAATAACCATAGTAATGCAAGGAAGAAAAGGAGGCTCAAGGGGAGACCTTATCACATTCTACAACTACCTGAAAGGAGGTTGTAGCCACGTGGGGGTTGGTTTCTTTTCCCAAGTAACACAAGAAAGGACAAGAGTAAACAGCCTCAATTTGTTCCAGGAGAGGTTTATATTGGACATTAGGAAAAATTTCTTCACCAAAAGAGTTGTCAAGCATTGGAACAGGCTGCCAGACAAGAATTCGCTATCCCTGAAGGTATTTAAGCACATGTGGTGCTTGGGGCACGGTTTGCAGGTGGGTTTGACCATGCTGGGTTAGCAATGGAACTCAATGACCCTGAAGTCTTTTCCATTCTAAATGGTTCTCTAATTCTATGCTGGCTCACAGAAAGTCATGTAGTGACTGCAGTGTGAGCAGGAAGAATACAGCAGGGGCAGCACTTAAAAAATCAGTCCTGATCACTGAGCATTCCTAGCTGAGTGAAGTGCTGAGGACATGAAGAAGGCAAACAGAACCATACTAGTGTCATCCTGCTTGAGCCAGGACCCGTATTTGTACCACATCTGCCAAATTACCTGGTGTAGTTTCTGTATGATGCAGTATTGATGCCTCGAGAGCTGCAGCCAAAAATACACACACACAGTAAAAGCGGGAAGGGTCTTCAGAGTCCTCTCTTTTCAGGCAGATGATGCAACCAATAAAAAACACATCACTCGGTCAGTTAGCCCTCACAGCATTCTTCTGATTTATTTCCCAAGAAAAATCATTTGTTTGTTTCTGGTACTGAAAGGTTCAGAACCTTGTTGGGGCAGGCTCTGATGACTAACAACAGTCTGCTGCCTTATTCAAAGCCCATATCAGGTTTCTGGGTTTGGGAATGGGAACAGTTCAAGAAATCTTATCTCTAGAGGGGCATTTTCAGGAAATGTTCTTCGAGACTGATCCTCAAAAAACAAGCAGAATTTGTTTTGATTGAGAATAATTTTTAAAAATACTAAAAATTCTGAAGTATTTATTCCAATTTCCTTGAATTGAAATTAAGAAAAAATGCATTCAGTTTTAAATCAAAGAATTCTCTGTTGAATCAAATCACAAAAAGTTGATTAATTTTTTCCATTTTGCTTTGGTTTTAATCACAGATTTTTCCTTTTTTTTTTTTTTTTTTTTTTAATCAGCACAATTTTATCCCAGGGAATTTAGACTAAAAACATTAAATCAATTTTAATTAAAAGCTTTAGCTATTTCCCTGCAGGTTTGTTTCAAAATCAGAAATAGGCAGAGAAGTTACTGGCACTATTCAGCAAATAAATTGTTAGTAAAAGCATAGAAAAATTTGGGTTGGAGGGAATCTTTAGAGGTCATCTCTTGGCATTCGCCCTCTCTTTCCCTGGGGGAAATGGGCATAGGTGGACGTGTGGTGGGGAGCGGGGTCTCCCTCTCCCTGTTCCTTTGGTCATGTGTACCCAAAATCCTGTCCCCTATTGGTCACTTTGAATGTAGCCCGCGGGAGTTCTGTACTTAGGGGGGTGTCCACGGGACTCCCGGGAAGTTGTTCTAGGGTTGTTCTTGGGGGCGGTCGCCATTGGAGTCCATGCCGGGCTCCGGCCACGTGCGGCTGGGACAATAAAATCTGAAAACATCTATCAAATATCGTGTCCTTGATTCTTGCACGGGCCAAGGCTGTCTCCCAGGGAATGTCGCAGCTACCCCCACTGCGACAGTCATCTGGTCCAACTCTGACTCAAAGAAAGAATGAGTCTACTCAAGATCTTCCCAAGCTATTTGTTCAAAATCTTCAAGGATGAGGAGTCTCTAACCTTTCTGGCATTAAATTGCCTGTGCCAGATATGTCTGCTCCATGAAGTAGCTTTTGTGGTGGTCTCCCACCGTGGGATGTGACTTGCACAGGTATCAGAGGTAAAGTTATAATGGCTGCGAGTAGAACAAAGTTCACCTGTTTGTTCCTCTGGATTAGAAGTAAACGTGGACAGCTTTTAAGGAAGCTTCAACCTTCAGTGAGTTTTCCTGAGGTGCAAACTTTCACAAACTCTTCCTCAGGAAAGCAGAAATTAATGTCCTCACAAACAGCAAGAGTTCATTAGCTTACCAAACCCCATCCAACTTACTCTTAGCATTATAATTAAAGAATACTGACAGATTTTATCTAGCACATCCCTGAAGTAAGATCTCAATCAGACTCTGGAGGTATCAATCTCCCTTTGCTGTGGAAGGAGCTGCCAGTCAGTGCCAGTCAGCTGCCAAGTAACCTTGATTTTTTTGCCCAGATATGGTTAGGAGGAATCAAGGTCAACGTGTATGGCTTTTAGGAAACATATGCCCTGTACTTGCATCCAGCAGTTAAGAAGAAACTGACAGTTTGCCATTGTTTTCCTTCTTTTCAGCTGAAAGAACCAAGCAGCTGTAACTACAACAGCATAACAGGAAAATACAAGACCATTTAAATCTTTGCTCTTGTTGCGCATTTCCTGTTCATTTTTGGTGTGCTCATTTCCACACAGTTACCAAAAATTTCTCAAAGCTTCCAACAGTAGGTCATAACAATTTAAAAAGCAGGTTACATCCAGGTTTGTCAGATGCCAATACAGACTCAACTGTTTTTCATAAATCTCTAAAAATAAAGCCCATGACTCCCCACATACTGATATTGCACAATGGTCCCATGGTAAGCAGCAACATATCAAAATTCTGATTTTTTCTTCTGCAATCTAGTTGAAAACTCCTATTCATCTGGGATCTTCACATTCAAACCTTCAATGTGTTTCACATACTGATAGTAATATCCTATAGATGTAGGAGTCCTTGACAGTTTTCTTCCCTTGATCTCTCTACATCTTTCATCCGGCTTCCTTCATTGCATATTTCTTTCTGCTTACCTTCATGGGCCTCGGCCTCCTCACATTCCCTGCTTTCATTTGTTATTCCCCCTTCTTCCCAGCTATATATCCCAACTACTTTGCTGTGCTTTTCTCAATAGTTTTGTCCTGTGTTTTTTATTTCTTTGTCCATAATTGCTGCTACCATTCTTTCCTGATGGGCACGCAGTCATTCACTCTTGAACATGCACTTCTCTGAACATGTCTATAAACCATAGCTCTTCCCCTAAGAAAACTGCTGATTGACCAAACGACTTAGAGAGAACAGATGGGGGTGAGACTGGGGTCAGCAGAGCGCAGAGCAGAAGCAGCAAGTGTTCAATCCTCCCCTTTCTTTGAATACGGTGTGTGTGCCAGCAGGTTTCTAAGATAATAATTTCATAAGTATCTGTAAAATGCCTCATTTATAATAGTAATAATAATCCTAGTCATCAGTTCTGTCCAGTTAATCACAGTTATCAGTCTTAAAATTTTCAGGGAGGTTTTTCCAGACTGAAAACTGGCAGCAGGGCACAGGGCAACAAAACCTCCATGCTTTACAACTCCTTGCTTCCTGTTTCTGGAACAGTCATCCTGCAGAGCATCTCATCCTAACAGCCTCATGCAAGAAGGCTCAGTGTCTTTTGTACAGTCTTAATTGGCTGGAAAGCATTTTCCGATTCTCAAGTCTTTGAATTCCAGCTTTGCCAAACAAAGTAGTCACAGCAGGGTCCCATTAGTTATTTCTGCATTGTTTTATTTGAAAGGCTCATTCACTTGAGAATGAATTATAACATGTGATAGTAATTAGCTGTGGAACTCTCATCAAATTCTAAATAAATTCCTTGTGATCAAAATCATATTAGGTAAATAAATACAAAAAAATTGATAAACAAAGGCTTCTGCGGGAGTTCATTGTATGAAGAAAAGTTAATGAAAGTACTGTGCCCTCAAGAACTTCCCCAAAGAATGGGAAAGCAGCAGGGACAGAAAGACAGCAATAACAGCAGGATTAACATGCTCTTAAAAGGAAACAGAAATTAAAATAAGAGAGGATTGAGGAGCTGGCCAAAGGATGTGGATGGCAGAAGGCTGAATGGTTCAAAGACTCCCGGGCGTGGAGGTTACACGATGACTCCTCAGCCTTTAAACACACTGAGATGAAGTAGGCTGTATTATTTTGTTCAAAAAATACAGCTCTGCTGAGCTTACTCTACCTCGATAGCGTAGTACTCTTTTACACCAGATGAGAACCTGTCCTACTCGTTAGACTCATGCTCGATACCAGCGGGTTGCTTGCTGGCTTTACACCAGGCATTAGAGAACATCACTTGCTCTTTTAATCCAGGTTTTGAAATAAAATAATCCAAATCCATTTGGGTTTTCTTTTAACTTTCTTTACACTCCATGCAGGAAGCTGGGAGGGGTGGGGGAAAGGGGAAGTGCAGGGGCAGGCCTTTTGCAAAAGGATGAAAACCATTTGGATTTTCTATATTTTGTCAAAAAGAAATGAAGTATGAAATTTAGAGGAGGAAATTTTCTCAGTGAAAACCAAAATCCACTGGACCATAATGCAGTCTCAAGTTATCCCTTTGGAGGTTCATAAATCTTCAGTTAATTTGAGCAAAGATACCCTCTAGGAGCATAATACTCCTAATGGAATTGACAAAACAAGTGGAAAGTGTCTTTCCAGTCAGATTCACACTATTCCTTACTCAGGAGGAATGAAGACACAACTGAGAGCTCAAGGCAAGCAGTTCTCTTGAGGTTTCTTAAGAACTAGAAGCTGGAATAATCATCTTAGTCATCAAAAGATGAGTATTTAATTGGACCAACAATGTCCTGGATTTTAGAATCAGAGCATGCAATGCTAACTGTAAGTAATATTTATCAAAGACAGCTTTGTCATTTGGAATATAAATAAAACCTTCCCAAAGCAGAAGAATTTTCTGTCTAAAAATCTCTTTTCTAATTTGAATGTGGAAAAAACAAATATGTATAAATGCAAACAACTGAGCAGCAGCAGGTAAATGAAAGGCTTTTCAATGAAATATTTCTCCTCTTATTGCACAAAGGTTTCACGTTGTTCATTTAACAATTAATGACCACACTTTCAATCTAAGGATATTTTCTCTGTGGAGTGTGCTATTCAGAAGACTTCAGCTCCATCTCTGAAGCAAGGTACCTAGATCTGTGTCATACAATATAGTGCCAAATTTGTTGCTGTGGTGATGGGTCAGTCCTACAACAAAGACCACACACAAGACAAAGCAGCTTGGTATCCTGAATTGTACTTTCCCAAATCATCTACCTCTGGGCATCAGGGAGGAGAAACATTGAAACTTATAGCAGGGGAAAAGAATATTGCTCTAAAATGCAGAGGTGAAGAACTCAGTCCATGTCAGGGTCAGATAAACTCAGCAGCTGGAATGGACTGTGCTCTTTGCTGCATCTGTGATCTTCACAGGTGAATCAATATGAAAACATGACCAAAATCTTGATATTTGGCAATGAGCTGATTGTACCTGCCAATAAATCAGTCAGTGCATTTATAAAGATCTTTGTGGTGATCTTCAGGATTCAAGAATAAAATTCAAATTTCCTTGGATTATGTCTTCAAACAGACAAAATATATTTTTGACAACCTTCTTTCAAAGCACAACCATGGGTTGTCAGCATGTTATAAACCTTTCCTCTTACTGGAATATGATATTCAAAGGTACAAAGCATTTTCAAACAATATTATGTTTAAACCCCAAATCTCAGAGCAGCAAGGACATATTCAGAGTTAATATAGCCAAAGCATTCTTGACACCACTTCATTTTTCCCAGTTGGTGTGCACGCTGTCTGCATGCCAATAAATCTTACACAGCAAAATGTGCCTGGAATAAGTCTCTAGGAAGCTCTCAGAGCTGCTGGAATGATTAGGCAGGAAGGTTTTGCTGCTAGGTCACTAATTAAACACTAGCCTCAAGATAATAATGACTAATCTCTTTCAGCTAGTGTTTTAATATCATGTGCAGAACAGGGCAGTGGTTTCATCCCTGTTTCCAGCAGCCAGAAGCCACAACACAGAATGCACTTACACACCAGGAAATTTGTTAGTTAGTTAGTTAGTTAGTTAGTTAGTTAGTTAGTTAGTTAGTTAGTTTGTTTGTTTGTTTGTTTGTTTGTTTGTTTGTTGCATTGAAAGCCTCCAAAGACAGAAGGATACAAAGGACATGAAAAGGTAACTCAGGCATAACTGTGACATTTGCTAATGACGCAAAATGTTAGAATAGTGGCATGGGTGAGCTTCAGGACTATCCATAGGCCTAGTTAGTTGTCCCACTCACTATTATGTCAGGGTGAGAACTTGTATTCTAGTTTTCTTATACCAGGGCCCAAGAAAATCAGGCTTTTCCTCTGTTGACATGTACGGAGAGTCAGGACCTATCTTCTCTCTTTCCCACTCCATTGTCCTGCAGCAACACTTGCTAAGTCCTGTTCTTCAAGGATGTCCTCTCTCATCTCTTGCCTAAAACCCACCTTCTACACTTCCAACTCGGTCTCATTCCTTCTTCTTTAGGAAAGCAACAGCTTTGCTTTGATTTGGAGAAGCCCTGAGCTGGGGGTAGGAGACCTGACCTACTCTTGTTCCAGTCAAATGGAGAGCTCACCCACCCCATGCTGTGACTCTGTCACCCCAGCCACCCACCACAAGTTGGCTGTCAGGCACCACCACCTGATGCCTGGCCATGGGACGTCCTCTGTCAGTCCCTTTACAAAGTTTTCACTGTAAGAGTTCGTAAAGTAATTATTCTAGGATAATAGCTTTGCACTGCCAAGTGTAACATTAAATCCCACAACTATGTACAACTGTAAAGGAAACTTCTGATCGTGACAGGATCTCTAAATTCAATTTTAAATCCCTTTGGCATTTCTTCTGCTATGTTGCCTTTTTTTTTTAATAAAGATTAAATTGCTAGAAAATTTCCTTCTGAAGACTTGAACTTGGAAAGAAATTTGAACCCTTACATGTCTAGACTGTGCAGTGGAACCAGTTACTTCCTCTTGCTAACTCCAGCATTTCTCAGAGGACTGCAGTTGAAGATAAAGGCAGCTGGTGACAAGGAGCAGTCAGACAAATGTGTACACTTAGGATACTTTCTGTCTTGAGGACTTCAGCTTTTTTTCCTACATTCCTTTGATGAAAATATGGAAATGTCAAACTTCCAAAGCAGCCCAGACTTTCCTCTGGACCTCTTAAGAGATAAAGGCACTCAAGACTTGGTTAGCAAATGACCTTTAAAAAACCCACAAGCTGTATCCTGCAAAAATGTACCTGCTTCAAAATCCCTGATTACGTAAAAGAAGAGAAGGAACATGACTTGTTTTTCATTATCAACCGTGTTAAATGACATCTTACAAGCACTTCATAAAAGAAATCCACTTGACTATACAGCAGCTGTAGAAATTTACTTTGCAGGCATGCATTAAGGCACACTGAAAGCTGTTCTCAACATTCCTCCCCAGTCACATGGAATCTCGCTGCTCCTGTGCTCACACACGTGAGATAGGAGCACTTGGCTGCAGCCTGTGGCAAGCTCACCCATGACACGTGAGGGTGGCTCTCCCCAGCACCAGACTTACCCCTGGCTTTTCCTTGCTCCTGCAAATGTCGATTCCACAGTTATTCACTTCTTAAAATATTTTCATTTATTTATCACTGCAATGTTGAACTGTATAACAAATGCTAAACCCGTCGCAGCATATACACGAAGGGGTATTTTTGAAAGAAAATCTCGGAGGAGACAGGGTGTCTGGAACAGCCATCTTAGTGCTGAGGGAGCCTCGCAGCACAAATCCTCACAGGCTGCTTCATTAATTAATAATCTGTAGGCATTTAATTGGTACCACTGGATATATTCAGAACATAGGAATGACAGTCTGAGAATGGAGGCAGCAGGGGTAGAGCTCTTTCAGGAATGCTTTTCCTGTGAATGTTCCTATAACTTTTTAGCCTGACTCTCAAACACAGCTCTCCCTTCCACATAACATCCAGGGTGTTTCTCTGGGGTACATATGTCTCATGCTTACTTCCAAAGCTGTTGTCAGTATTCTTGGGGCTATGGAGCAAGAAGAAAGGCCCACCCTCGGGCCTTTCCCAGAGGTCCCAGAGAGCGATGGAAAAGTTCCTGTTGATTTTGGACACAACTTTTCCTTAGCATACATTCAAGATGGGTGAAGGACTTTCTGCATAAGAGCTTGAAGGTCTGCTCCAGCAAAGGGTTTTAGTGTCAATAAAATCTTACACAGCCTAAGGCCATGACAGTGCCCTTAAAAGGTCTTTTATTACCTAAGGGCAAGCATTAGACTTGTTGAGGATTGTTTCTAAAGCATCAAGGGAGAAGGCTGAGCTCTATTAGACACAAGGACATCACTTCCCACCCTTCCTCTCGCTAAATATGTGCATGACCTAAAAGGAAGTACATACCTTCTTTTCTGAAAAATAGAAGTGACCAGTACAAATTAGGGCTGCTGTGAGCGGGATTGGAAAGCATCTCAGTAAACTCACAACTTCAAGTACATGTATAAAATGTTCATTGATTCAAAAATCCTTCATTAAAGTACTGCTTTGCTTCCTCTACAAAAGAAACAATGTCCCTGCATTGAGGCAAACTCCCAAAGGACAGACTGTAGGAGTGTGAGCATAGCTGCACCTTCCCAGTTGGACTGGCAGACGTGCCAGTGCTGGAGAGGCAGCTCAGAGCTCAGACTTAGAGCTGCCACCAGGCCAGCATGGAAGCTGCCATGGTGTCCACCGCTAGACCACACAGACCTCTGACACTGGACACAAAGGTGTGAGAGGTGGAAGGGAAGATGCCTGCTGCCTGAAACCTCTTCTCAGCTCCTTGCCTCAGAACAAGTCCCACTGCACACAGCAGTGTGGGCATCCCCTTCCCACATCTCCAGGAAGAGCCACAAGGACTCAGAGCTTTGCCCTGTGGAAATTTGTTGAATCCAAAACCTTTTAAACAACACACTGTAGTTTCAGAGACAAGACATGTTTTGGTTAAAGTGCTTTGCCAGAAGGTTTCCAACTGACTCCAATTACAGCAAGAGTTTTCAAAACTAAACAGCCCCCAGTTTGTTGAGTTGTTTTGATAATCTTTTTCACGGCCTCTCCTTCAAACTTCAGCTGGGCCCTAGCATCACTAACATTGATTGCCTCTTCCTCTGCTGAACCCTCTAATTTGAAATCTTCTCTGCAGGTTCCTTCTTTCCCTGTGACAGGTATGACCAAATTTAAGCTCTGTGCCCACATTATTCAGGTTGTTCCCGACTACAAGTCTCCCTGTGCTGTCCGACCTACTGACTTTGGCTTTCAACTACCCACTCACCATCTGACCCAGGGCTTTACACTCACAGCTAAGAGAGTGATTCAGCTTCTGGGTGATGTGAAATGGTTTCTATTTCACTCTGCATCACCTGCAGCCTGAGAGGGGAACTGGAGCCCCACTCCCTGCTCCGTGAGCAGAGCATCAGGCATGAAGCAGGCCCTAGACAGGAATGGTGTGGGGGTCTCCAGGTAGGGCAGGCATGGGACTGCTGATGCTGTTGGTCAGTGTGCTCAAGGCACATATGGTGGGCATGCACTTCCAGCTGAGTTATCCTGCATAACTTAGGTTGCCATACCCAAACCTCCTCCTCTGTTTGTGGCCTCGTTTTCAGCTGGGCCTTTTGCAACATTGGCATTTTCCTGTCCTAATCGTGAGTCATGGCAATATTGAGGTGAGCACAAAATGCCTAACTTCCCAGAGCAGGGCACTTGTCCCCACATGTCTGGGCTCAGACACTCACTCAGGGAGGGAGCTGTGCTCTTCTAAAGAAAGATGATCAAATCCAAGGTTGAGTTGGAGGGCAGAATTGCTTAAGCTGTCTTTTCAGCTAAGTTCCAGCTAATTCCTGACCTAAGTACATAAGGCAACAGTCTTATGTATCAGTCTCTATGCTTATTTAGAATATGTATGCACAGTTTGCATTAGGAAATCTGATTCATTCATCTGCCGGAAAGTATCTGGCAAATACAAGGTTAATGTAAAGACATAAAGACATTCCTGTGAATGCTCTCCAGAAGTGGTTAAGAAATTTACATGATTTGTTTCATAGGCATTACCTTATACCTGCTGAGTTATGACAAACAGGTATAATAGCAAGGACATTCTAACAAACAATAACTCCTGCTGAGGAAAATAATATTTGCTCCTAAGATAAACCAGGTAGGGTATGTTCTGATTGTCTGGTGACACGACCTTTTAAGTGCGTATAATAACTGCCAAAGGCATAATTTCCAGAAGGCAGTAATGTGTTATCAAAGGGTGACATATTTCTAAATCTTCTGTGATTTTGCCATGGTTTTTCTTATACACCTGCTATTGTATTGATATAACTATAACTTAGTGATAAATAGTATTTGTGGACATAAATACTTAAGTCAGTCATGGCAATCAGCGGTTACAGCACATTAGCGCCATTACAGGCCATAGGGCAGTACAGCAGAAATTGTTACATATTTTATATTCGACACGTATAGATTACTCATTAGATTACACCCACCTCACACCTCCTTTCTCCACTCCCCCCCCTCCAGAAAAAGAAGACAAAACTAAAAAGCAGATCACGAAACTACTTTGCTTTTACCTTATACTGCTGTTACCTTATACTGCTGTTACCTTATACTGCTGTTATGAAACCTGTACAACCACCTTCTCTCAGGAGACAGTCACAGGCCAAAGGACCACCAGTTAAATGTATTAAATGGCACTAAAACTATCTTTTCAAGTAAGACAACTTCTGATAGGTAAGCAGTAGAGAAGTAAAAAGATTTTTTTTAGGATATTGGAGATTGTTTTATAGATGCCTTACTTTTTCACATAATGCTGTTTCTCACAGATCTTTCTCTAACTGCATTTTAGAGCAATTTACTAAAGTTTTATCTCTGTTCACCTTTGTGTTGCATACTTCACATGCCACCACCTCTCAACACCCGCTTAACAGTGTGCCTTCAGACTCTTGCTGAAATTCTGAATGCAAGGGAGGAGTGAATTTAGAAACTGCAAATGGACACATCAAAAAACGTAGCCAACAAAAAAATCTGTGCAAGTTGTTGCTGAAAAGTTTTTTTCAGAAACCTCTCTTCCTCACCCTGCTCATGGCATTTGTCACACTAATAGCTCATTTCCAACAACAGCAGCTGCAGAGTTTGTCATACATGACTGGGTCATACATGCATAGCTTCCCCAGCCTAATTCCCTGCACCTCTTCCTTTTCCTAGCCTAGATAACTTTTTTCATTGACCCAATTTTCTTCTTTTTTTCTTTTTTTTTTCCTTTTTATTTTTTTTTTAATTCAGAAAGTTCTGCATGCTTTTCATTCATCTAAGGACTTCCATCAATCCTTTATTTGTGCTCAGGCTCAATTCTGCTCTGGCGATACAGCTCTGTGTACCCAGCTCTGCTCCTGGCTACACAGACTAGCTTAGTCCATAAAGGCTTCATTCAACTGAAAGTCCTTTAAAATAATCAGCTCCCTAATACCAGAGCTGGCTTCTTTTTCCTAGAGATGCAAAGTTGAGAAGTTGCCAGAAACTTTAATTTCCAGAGATTTAATTACCAATTTTAATTTTTCAGATGTATCTGAATTCTGATGTCTTCAATGGGAAGGCTTCTGACATAACTCGTACCTACACTTTGAAGTTGATGGCATTACCTGTCTCAGCTGAAGTATCAGATTTGTACGTGCATTTTCTTGTCTTGCTGGCCAATGCCACTGACTCTGAGGACGTACTGCTTAGCCACAGGAGGTTGTAGACACCTCTTCTGAAGCTGGGCCCAGACTTTTTCAGCTGTTGGTCCTATGCAGTGGCATAGGATGGCACTTCTTTTCAAACAGAATTTGTGGGTTGTCTGCTCTCTTAATTCTCTTCTGACAGTGCAAAGTTGATGGTCATAGTTCAGGGAAGTAGCTAGAGGGAAATTTTAAGGGGCAGCTATAAGGTAGTGTTAACTGATCAATAACCAGTGCTTTACTGCATTAAAGAAGAAGCAACTTCAAAGTAACCGTAGGTTCTATTCAGTCAGGTTTATCAATAGAACTGTTTAGTTTCATACTGCTGAACTTCCTGAGCTATATACTTCATGAAAAAAGGAACGAATCTGACCTCTGGGTATTATTTGTAATGCTCCAGTACTTGCAATCAAGCCAAAGTTTTGGACAATATTATGTCTAACATAGTCTTGTATTTCCTAAAAGTTTTGCTATGGGGCCCACATAGATTTTCAAGAGGCCCCTGGCATTCATCTGTCAATAGTTATTGCCATTCTTTGAGCCTCTATTGTCAGGAACTTTGCTATTGTCTTTTGAGCATCTCTTGACACCAGGTTTTAAATTGTTCAGCTAACATTATTAATTACTTTCCTAAGATCTGAGTCACCAATGTTGTACATCTGGTGCTGTCATTCACCTTCCAAAATAGTGATAGATTATGAAATTTCACTGTTCTGATTGGTAGCAAGCCAAGAGATTCATTATATTATTCATCCTGTTAAGATGCAATCCTCTCTCTAAAAAAAAAAGAGCAGGATTACTTCAGCTGGCATAACATTCACTTGCCCTGAAATTCCTCTGATGATTTCTGCTGGTCCGTATATTACAGACGGATAATAAAACTTTGGCAGTTTGGTGCAGGGAAGTTTAAACTTTAAAATAAGGAGGCAAGATTTTCACTAAGTATAGTGAATGGTAAAAATTTTCTATACCAAAGTTGATCACAGGTTTTGCAGAGCACTTGTGAACATCTCCTGCTTTTGCCAATTAAAACTGCTATGCCTATGCTGCAGTCACTAACCTCGCTTCTCGAACAGCAGATTAGAGAACTCTGTGCTGCCTCACCTGCCCATTCCCCAACACCCACCCAAGTCACCTTATAGGGCTGACTAGGCAACTCTCTTGGAGACCAACCAGAGTAGGGGCATGAAAGCTTTATTTTTCCACAGAGCACTTTTACCTTTTATTTCCGTGCTGGCTTGTAATGGTTCGTTTAAATTGTGCTGAGTAATTGTGATGTTCCTTTAACCCAGGTCCAGATGTTCCCTTGCTTGGGTCCTGTGACCCCCCCTCTCATATCCCAACCTCTTCATTCTGAGCCAGCTTCAAGTCTTACCCTCACGCTCAGCAGTTGCTGTCAGAACTGTCATTCCCTGATGCCAGCTTTGAGCCTGCTTAGTGGGTCTAGGTGACATTGTAGCAGATGTCACCCTTTAATAAAGGAGAGAGATTATATTTACTCTCCTATCCTAGAAGAAAGGATGGCCAAACGTATATGCAAATAGCATGGAAGTGTATTTCATCTTTTCATAAATAACAAATGATTGCAGTGCCTTGAGAAACTGAATTCAATTAAGAAACATTTACATCACTGTTCTGTGCTCTGATCCCCCTGTGTTACAGTTCTCCTTGGAAGTCTGCCTTCCTAGCAGAGAGCTGCACTGGTGTAAGAATTATATAAAAGCACTCTGCAGAGGCATCCACTTCTGACTTGATATCTGGGCTATTATAAAGCAGTTTTCATGTAAGAGTGTTAATTCAAAGGAAAAATCAGAACAGCTTCTACTCTCTTCTTTTAAAAACAGAGTTTTTAATAATGGAAAGCAGACACGTGTGCCTAGGGGAAACCATCAATTCCACTATGTGCAGTCAGTGGAATATATGAAACCAAGAGCAGCTATGAGAAACACGGGTAAGAGGGCCACTGTTGCCTAGGTTTGCATGAAACATAACAGCTGGTTTTGCATAAAGGCTTCTTTTTGTGTTTCACTGCTACCTCAATGGTCTGTTTTCTTCTAGACAAACACTGGATAATCCATGGTTTCTCTAGTGTCATATGCAATCATCTCTGGAATTTAAGATTATTATGTTGCTTACAGTAATTGCCCGTCCCTTGGTTAATGACTAGAGTCATAGATGGACAAAAAGCCTTTCATGTACTTACACAACCTGCCAGACACATGGCAGTATGAGGCAGCGTTCAGAGTCCAATCCATTCTAATTCCACACGCTAATAATTTTCACATCAGCTGTCCTCTGAGGATCTTGTTGAGACTCCCTATATGTTCATGTGAGTATGAGAGTGACATGAATCCACCAAATACAGTAGCAGAGCATGTCTTACCACCCATACAGTACTCCTTGCCTAAGAAGGGCACATTCTCTGAAGAACATCATAACCATCCTGACTATTGCTTCTCCCACCACACCAGCAGCCCCAAGAGCTACCAGGAAATTATGAAAGAGTTAGTTTTTATGAGAGAATACTCCCGATAATCAGAGAAAAATACTTAATCCACATCATTTCAAGCAAGAAGAGACATCCAAAAATAGATGGTTAACCAAAATGTGAATCAGATGTTGAAAACTTTGAGATCTTCCTAAACTCTGGGGCCAGAACTGAATTTTAGTTCCCTGCTGCTAGCAGTGCTCATAAGACTCCAGATAACCTTCCTAAAACCACATCTACAACACAGTCTTCTGCCACAGCATTAACTTGCTCACAGATTAGTCTTGGCTACTGATGGCTTTGTCTAAGTTACAATGGAGGCTCTTCTGTTTTGCTCACACCCACGCCTGTCAGCCAGACCAGTGAATGAATGGCAGCATGCTTGCACACCTTTTAATGTAAGCCACGTCAGAATGCACTGTAGGCATAATTCATCATGAACATGGAAGTAAATGATATAGCTCAGGCAAAAGTTTTCATGGGCAATCTATATAAGATATGTGGGATGAATGAGCACTTCCCAGGATGGGACTGTGTGTGTGCTCTCCCCAGTTATGCCCTAGCTCAATGTTAAAAGGAGACATTGTTGTGACCCCCTCTGCCTTACACCTCAGTGTCTGCATGGCAGAAGGGATCCAGAGCATGTTCAGGGCTTCTTTAGTTGTCAAAATACACCTGTATTGCAAATATAATTGTGAAATGCCTGGGTCTTTTCCTGAGGGCTGCCATCTCTCTACAGCTTCTCATAAAGTCATCTGGCATCAGAAAAACTCTGCAGCTCTCAGTGTTCAGCCTTTGCATTAGGGGTGATCAATCTTCAGCCTTTGAGTAGGCATGATCCACCAACACTATGGCAGAGACCCTTAAAAATGAGCATACGCCTCATCAGAGGGGAAGAAATGTAAGTCCAGGTGCTGGTTTTCTTATGGATCTACTGCATCATTTTATGGCAAATGTCAGCTATGACAAACGATGGGATTTTCATACACCTACTGATATAAGGAGCAAATCTGTGATAATGCAGACAACAGAAAGTCTTTATGTCATAGAACAGCTCTCTTAGTGAGTTTGTAATACAAAGTATGTACAATAAAGTGTAAAACTGCATCATTTCTCTACCACTGCCACTTCCTGAGCACACCCTGTGAGGAAAAATCCACTCTTTGGGCTGCTTCTGATTCTCATTTTGAAGTTACTATTGCAAGCGCAATCCCCAGCAATGAGGTAACAGAGATATTTCAGTTTCTCAGTGGGAGGCCTCTATATATTTGTGATTGCAGGGATCTTCCAGAGCATTGCAGCTTCCCTGCCTGACAAGTGTATCACAGCAGAGGCGTGCTGGAGGGGTGGAGAAAGCAAAATGATGCTCACACAGCGATGTCACCCACAGCATCACTCTGCTCTGGTGACATGGATTGGAATGCCTGCAGCCAAACTGAGAGGAGCGGAATTTCTATCAAAAGGCACAGCCTCAGAGCAGGAGCCTTACAAAAGGAATCCTATGAGATATATATGCATATATTTATATAGAGGCATATGTACGTGTGCGAGTGGATATGCATTTCTGTAGGTGATGCCGTATGGGATGCTGTGCCTCTGGCTGGCAGCTGGCAGGCAGTGGCTGGTAGAGCCTGGTTCCCCCTCCCAAGAGCAAGGAAGCTGCCAGCTTCCAGTGCATGGCTGACTTTAACAGAAGATTGCCCTTCAAAGAGATAAGGAAGTTAACCTTCCTTATAAGAACATAAGGATAGTTAACCTGATAATAAGTGGCTCACTGAACTATGCTATGATTGAGCAGGTATTAGAGAAATGTTTTTCCTTTAGTTAAAATTCTAGTCCCACAGGAACAATTGAGATTTCATGGACTCATTTTTAATATGTAATGTTTGGCTTTAAGAGAACTGAAAAGAAAATCAGTTCTGCTTCAGACCCATAAGCTTTCTACAATTTCCTATGATCAAATATTGTTACTGAGGTACTTTGTTTCAAGGAAACTTACTTTCCTGGAACCATCTGGGAGTTTAGAAATAATCAAGCATAAGACAAAAAATCAAAATTACCATTAGGTTCACCAAACAAGCTAAGCAAGAAAAGAAGTTTTTGAAATCCTTCAAGCCACAGTTACAGAAAAAAAATGGTCCTCAGAGACATGACTGATAGTTTTGGCCTTTAATCCCGAAACCTGATTTTGCAAATTTTGAATTTTTATGCAATTAACTATGGTCACAGAAGATTGTTTGGGGGGTAACCTGATTAAACTATCAATGAGACATATATGCCTCTAACATGCAGTATAGAGTAATTAAACTAGAACATTTGTTTATTAATTGAGTTATAAAGGTGAGTGCCTCTTTTGACTGCTAACAGTATTTAGCTTTATGTCATTGTTTTGCTTGAGAAATAATCAAAGCCATTTGCAAATATGAATGAGTGAAGCCTTGCCATGCTCCTGCAGTCATTAGTCCACTTCCCAGCTGAAGACAGCATGTCGTGCTCTGTACCACCAGCACAGAGGGATAACAGAACCTTGCAAACTCTCAACCTTGCAGTAGAGAGACTCACGATCAGGCTAGAAACAGGACCAGGGTAACCAGAGTCCTTGGAATGCATGTTACATGCAGAGGTTCAATCTGAGTCTCCCTCCCTAGCACGAGTAGAAAGAAAATGAAAAATGCCACAAGGCTTCAGACTACACTTTATACTAATATACCAGTCTCTCACATAGTAATACTCTCCTTCCTTTGGGCCATCCAAACTGGTCTGGCTTCTCCTTCCCTCACCAACTGCAAACAAACAGCAAAGCTCAGCTGTGGCTGTCTGGTGGCAGCAGGAGCATACCAGGCACAGAGTCAATCCATTACTGAGCATGGCATGGCCTCCGAGCAGCTCGTGAGAAGGATGTGCAGGATCTTCACAGAGATTTGGCGAATTTAAGCAATCTGGCCTGCGACCAGCACATTCTTGTTACCAGCGGGAGCTCAGAGCTGGTTTCCACAGTCACCCAGTTCAGCCCCTGGCATAATGGTTATTATGAAATGCAACCTGAAATTAGTAAGATTTAATAGAGGAAAGTGTGAAAGTATGTAAAAGGGCTGACAGTGAAATTGCGAGGTTAACTTCCAACTTTTCTACTTACAGGTACAAGTATAATGACTTGAGACAGACACTTAGCATTATTTAATCTACCATCTCTAGATTTCTAAGCACAATTCTTCATTTCTCAAGGCCTTTCCAAAAAGAAGAGTGAAGATCAGCTTTATGGGACAAGAAAATTGCATGTGGAAAAGAAGGGCCATTTTATACTGTGAGAGAGCAGAGATGTGTAACTGTATATACTCATTTAGAGCAGGGAACACGGTGAAGGAAAACAAGGAAAGCTGAAGCACAGACATGGTTATCAGTATGAAATTTTCTCATTTACTTCCCACTGTGTAATTTATTCATGTCATAGCATAAGGGTACATCAAAAGAAACAAGGAAAAATGTGTTTTATCAGAATTCAATCAGTGTTGTCGAAAAAGAAAAAGCCAGCTTTATCCTCTGGGCAATCTTTAACTGTGAACACAGTCCAACATTCTTATAAGGATACCCACTGCAACTTCTCAAAAATAATTAGTGTGGATGATGTTCAAAATTATCAATTTTTAAAAGGCTAGAGGAACTGAGATGTCAGTGTGAATCCCAGCGTTCTGCCGCACAGCCTCGGAACAGCAGCAGACCAAACCAGCCTGTTCATTATGCTGCTGATGGGAAGGCATATCCTCCACATCCCCCTCCCGCTCTCACAATGAGGGGGAAACAGGTACGTGATAAGGACGATCTCTCTTTGTTGAATATTTTATGGAAGTTCAGGGATCCAGTCACTCTATTTCCTTCCTCTGCCTCCAGTGAAATGAAAAGGAACTTCAGGGCAGCAGCGAGTAATGCCCAAAGAATTTGATTCCTCAATTTTTTATGCCTTTTAAAAGTTTTTAAAACCCCACTGCATAAGGATAATGGCATTTTCTACCAAAAGTGCATTGCTGCTGACAATGGCAAAGCATTGAGTATTCAACCCCTGCTTTTATCCGATTCCCCTCTGTAATCTCCCAGATAAGAGCAAGCAAAGCGTTTTACTTGTAGACCTTTCATATCCCTCCTGGGAAATTAAAAGTTGCAAAAATCCACCGTGGGATACTGGGAAGCTTAAGGGAGAATTAACGAACGCTTGTTAGTGAGAAAGGAAGAAAAATCTGAGGAACCTGAGGACAGAACTGTAAGGAAAGTCAGCAACGACTGAATGGCTCTGGAGAGTAGGATATTAGCCAAGGACAGTGAACAGATCATTATGTATATGGCCTTAAGGGACTCCACCCAGAGGAGATGGCAGGGAAAGTTTCTGCAAGACAGAAGGGAAATTAAAGTTTCTCATCCCTTTCTTTCAGATTCATGAGGAAAAAGGAGCATCACACCCTAAGGATGGTTCTGTGCTGAAGGACAGCAGTAACCCATCTGGCCTGCAAAAACGCTGGGGAGGAGGGTCAGGCTTTTCAACTGAATTTCATTTCAAGTAAAGAATTTACTTTGAAGAGACACACAAATTTGGCATCCCTTCATTTTTATTGTTGCAAGTTATTTGCAGCGGAAATAAAGAACAATGACAGAGAGGATATACTCAGTTTTTGAAGGAATTTGTTATTATTTATAGCTAAGGAATGAACACCAACATGTTTCACATTTCCTACTTGCAGACAGCATTTGATGCCCCATGTTAAGCATTCAGGTTGCCCACTGTGGCCCTGGACTGCTGGGTAGTGCAGTATTTCCCAAGAGTTTAGGGCGCTCACATGGAAGAGAGAGGGGCAGCAAGTGCTCCCAGCAGAGGTGAGCTCTAAAAGCCCACTCTAAAATGTCCAGCACTGTATGAGACTGATGGAGTAGAAAAAAGCAGAGGAAATATGTATAAGGGAGACTGAAAGTCTGGGAAAAAACACACTGGGAGATGACGGGCAAAATGAAGAGCTGAAAAATATCAGCAGAGAAACATCACCTCATGAGGTACCATATTCCTTACTTTTACCATTACTGGTTGTTCCTAGTGCTCGAAAACACACACACTGATCCATTTCAGGCATGGTCTAAAACCATGAGTTATTAGTGTTGCACAACATCCTGGTGTGCAGGGTTCAGGGAGGGTCCTGTGTGCTAAGACAGGCCAAAAGAAGAAATCACTCCTTATGTGTCTGTCTATAATAAAATTAACTGAAAAGTCAGAGTATGTTATTGAATAGCATGCAGCCATTAGTGAAATATGACTCTATTTTTCTAAAACCTTGGATGACAACTTTCTAATCTGAACAGTGCTACTGACCTTATTAGAGCAATATGGATATAACGACTACTGAATCCAGACAGTAACAATTTCCTGCGTACGACATATGGATAAACAGGTTACCTCTTCCTGTACAACTTACCCTTGCTTCATAAGCAGGAATCATGACCAAATTAAAGGAAATCAGAGAAACTTTCTCCTGTCTTGCGGAAACTACTACCCAATCAGCAGCGTTCTCACTTCTGTTTTCAAATAGCTAATTGGAGGAAAATCACGAACAAGCTGACTTGATGATGATGGAATGCTTCCAGTTAATTTGCAACCAAGTAGGAAGAACATTATAGTATTTTAATTGGAGAGAAATGGATGAGTAGATCAAGACAAATCATACCAACTAGTGTCAAAAGTGATGGATGAGGTGTTAGCTGTTCAGAAATTTCCAGTTATGAGTGAAAATTTCAGAAGCATGTCAGTGTTTTATTTTTACTAAAACAAAATATGAGGTAATTCATTTAACTATAGCTGACATCAATTTCAGGCAGAATTATGGCAAACTATGCCAGGAGTTTATGACTAACAAGACTGGAGCGCAACGGAAAAACAAGCCTGATCCCACATTCCAGAGAGACTTCACTTCTGTTTGTTAAAGTTACTAGCACTGGTGTACAAAATTCTGGCAAAATCAAGAGAAGGAGTGGTACAAACTTGTGATGGAGGAAATCCACCTGTAGCCCTCCAGCCCCACAGGCAACAGCACGGCTGTCAGAGAGGAAACGGCACAGGTATGGTTTTACGTGCCCTGTGGAACTGGGTGGAAAATTCAGTTTGGAGAGTAAGGACCAGAATGGCTGCCTGCCACTCTTCATGGTATGGATGTGATGTTTCATATGGTTATAAAATCAAGAGTATCGTGGAGTATGGAAATGGACTTTGTTGCCAAAGTTCAGATTGACACAAGAAGCTCTGACAACAGCATGAGAAAGGAAAAAAGGAGGAGGGAAATACGCTGAAAATTACAAATTAACAATTATAGGAACGATTTGGTTGATAAGAAATGAACTGTGGTTGATAAGAAGTTAACTGTGTGGAAGATAGACACTTTGTCAGATTCTGTCAGGCTCACAAATCCTCCCCTTTTGACTAAAAATCTTACCTAATAAGCAAAAGTCTTAGAGGTGTGTGTACAGTTGGGAAATGAACTTTTCAATGCACAAGTGGTCCAAACCCCACAGGGAAACAGCCCCGCGTGGGACTGGGACAGGTAAGCAAGAGGACACGTGGGACCTTACGGTGCTCCCTGCAGATGGGAATCTGAAAAACCCAAGCCAGAAGAGATCCGCAGCTGCCAGATGAATCTGAAAGAGACTTTCCACAGATAAGAGTTGAAGTACTCTCACTCTAGAAGGGCAGAGAGGGCTGACCTGGCTGCAGGCTTGGAGGGAACTTATAAGACTTGTGAAGCTGAGTTCATCTCTAGATTCAGACATGCAGTAGTAATGGTGGGTTTTTGCATATCTAGGTGAAGAATTTACTCTGATGTTGAAATATTTTATTTAAAAAATAACTAATGCTATTTCACCTTTACAGACAACTATACCAGGACATGATTTTCCCAGGCACTGATTTGTGAAATATGTGAGATAGACAGATGTGAAATATTTATAGCCACTGATTATGGGACAAAAAAGTAACCTTCAGATTCCATTTGCAGTACACATCTGCCACAGTAATCAATAAAGCCCTATTAAATACTAGTGAAGAGAGAACAAATGGCAAAGTAGCACACCAGAAAGATACCACTTACATTTCAATTAGCTGTCAAAACCCTTCTCTTTTTAACCCATGGCCTCCAGCAATTCAGCATTGTTTGGCGTTGTTATTTCTCTCCTTTATATACACATTCACTCTTTGAACGCCTGCAGAGGTCTGATGGGAAGCATTAGTGGAAGAAGATATTTCTGAAAAGACTTTGTTTGTATTTGGAAGAACCTAGTTCAGTAGAGATATGAAGAAAATGTTCAGGCAGAAGAGGACCACATGCATGCTTACATTTTTATTTGTAATCACAAAAACAGAAGGAGAACTAAAAAAAAAAAATATTTGGGGTTGTTTTGGGTTTTTTTCCAAACAGAATTTTAGTGGAGAAGTGGAAAAACTGACTGAAACCAGCTAAAAACAGTGTATCTGACCAGTATTGTCTTCATGTTACCTCGGGTTCCCTCTTCTGAGTATTCTTCTAGCTATTCCAGTTATTTAGCACATGCCCAGACTACAGAGCACAGCGTAGCAGTGAATGCCTCCAGCTTTGAACAAGCTTCCTCAGGCAGCCCAACAAGCAGACTGTGCTGCATTTCTTGCTCCCACTCTGGAGAGGTCAGGCTCACCAGCTGTGGGTCACCATACTTGCAGCAAGGTGGTTGCCCACAAACTGAAGCTGTCCACAGTGATGCCACAAGTCTGGCAGTCCCCAGGACATGGGTACTGTTCCCACATGACACTAACAAAGTAGATATGCTGTGTTATAGTCCTCCTAAAATTCAAGATCTTTTTAAGAATTCAACCAGCCTTACAAAGTGCTCCTCCTCTCAGACAGATCCTCTGTTTTAGAGGAGAAAGCAATTTTTCAAGAAGGAGTAGTCTCCATTTAGTGGGTCTCTGTGATATAACTAACTATTAACATGATGAGGAGATGAAGCTCCTGGCGATGGTGCGGCCACATACCATTGCTCATTAACTACCAACAGCAATACAAACCAAAGCCCTACTGGCAGGTTTTTTAGTCGGGATAATTTGACATTTAACAGCTAGGAAATGCACCCTCAGGAAAAGGATTGGCGAGTCAGAGTGGTCACCAGGGAGCAGGATACTAAAAAAGAAAAACAGGTCATGATTCATAAAATGCTGTAGTGCCACTGAATGTAGCAGAGCTCTACTGGTCCCTGTAAGCCCAGGCTCCGTCTGACAGGACCAGATCTTGTCAGGTCTCTACAACAAATAAGTGGGTCACACGGCCCACACACTAATTCCTCATGCTGTCCCACAGATTTTCCCAGTCTATCCACCCCTGCACAGTCCTTTGGCAGCATGGTTTTGCAGCACAAATATTCACATGAAATACTGCTCACTGCTGAAGAAGGATCACACTGTCATTTTCACCCAGGACAGGTTCCAGGGAACTACTGCTCAGTCTAAGTGGGGAAATAAGACACATTTCTAGGAAAGATATCATAAGCAGTAAGTCAAAGGCATTGAAAGTCTCCTTGAAGAGTCATCTGTGAGCCCTTGTGCTGATCCAATGCTGACTACACAATGAAAAGCTCATTTGATTAGGAAAAAAGGCTGACAAATCCATGTGACTAAGAAAAACATGTCCTGAGGAGGCTGTCCCTGCTACAGTACAAGAAAGCACATTGTGAAACCACCGTGGTGTGGGTGGGAGAAGCAAATTCCAGAACTGCAGATGGTATGTGGCAGCATATTGATCACTCCCTGACAGGACTGTCCCAGCTCCTCACAGGCAGTTTGCTTGAAGGAGATGGAAAACAGAGAAGCAAATACTCCTGCAACACAGGAACTATTCTAAATAGTCTCTTCATCGTCTGCAAGAAATTGTCCATCACGGTTAGAACTGGTTAGTTTCTTCAAAAACTCTTCATACTCCTGGGCTTTGGGCTTTAAGTCTACAGAAACAGTGAGAAGGACTTTCCAAATCAGCTGTTAAACAGCAATATATTTACTTTAGCTCGTTATATAAAGTACAGGTTCTGTTTTTATAATATTGTAGATTCCTTTGTTTTTCTAAAGCCGTATGTAAACTCTTGGCTATGTAGCACTAAACTTTGGAAGACTTGACCTTGTTCTTCATAACAAAAACATGTGGTGGGGAACCTCTAAGATGAAAGGCCCGCATTTCAACCCATGCACCATATTCAGCTGTAAAAACAGTCTTCACACTCCTCTTGAGAGCTATTGAGCAGGTTTAGCAGTAGAGTGCCTCAAAAGGAATTGCCTTCACGGCCCAGAGAGCCAACAGCCCTGTTTTAGACCATACTGAGGGAGAAAGCTGAAGTGAATACTGCTAAAAGCCATCACACACTGGTAAGTGGAAATGGGAGCAGATTCAAGTACAGACATAAAGTTTTTGCTGCTCATGACTGAGGAGCATGGGGGTCTTTTTGCCCACATTTCAGGTTTTGTTTGATCCAAATCTTCCCAAGTCATGCACCTACAACTCACAGCCTGAGTTCAAACACTTAAGAGATGGCAGCATCCCCTGAGTCCAAGAAAGCAAATTACATCTGGAAATTATTGCCATGCCTTCTGGGAGACCTGTGGTGAATCCTAGGCCTGCCTCTGATCCATCCAGACTGCCTGAACAAGCAGACTTGGGTCTGCAACCTATCTTCAGTACACTTGATGCTCTGGATCTCCAGAGACTGGGATAGATTTCAAACTGTGCAGAGGTGGTGAATGGATCCAGTCCTTGGTGACACACCCAGAAATTATCATAAACAGGTTCTGCTTCTCCTGCCATGTCTTGTCTTACTTGCCTGCTTGGTGGTCTTCAGATTTCCCTGAGGTAAAATAACAGCATTTCCTATCACTCTTCACACACCTTTGCAGATAGTCACAGTGAAATTTTCTTGTTAACGAACTTTAGAAATAGGCCTTATTGGAGTGAAACACGTGCCATGAACAGTGACAGAGAACTTCAGGATGAAGAAGCATCTCCAGCTCAAACCAGATCATGTCAATGCAGGTGCAAATTCAGGCTCCATCCACCTTTACCCCAAGCTCTGTCCAAAGCAGGCAGAAATGCCATTCTGCTTCCAGCTGGATCATGCGAACAGTCAGCCAACAAACAAACACGCAAAGCTCAGTGATTTAATTTTTTAGCCAACAATTTTGCAAAACAACTATTTCACAGCAATAGGTATGATGTTTCATATCAATACATCAGCTATATACAAGCACTCTGACACATTTTTGTAAGTATGAAAGACCAAGCTTTGTGGTAGTCTATTTCTGTTCGGCAGTTGGACCAACAGTCAGAATTATCACATGCCATTTCACTTGGATGTCTCTCAATCTGGGTGCCAAAATTAGGACACACTGACACAGGTTTTCAGGTTTCAGGCACCAGGTAGTGGCAAGTTGGTTTCGGACCTGTGGAAAATACAAGCTCTCCACACCTCAGAAAAAATACTGACCTCTTTATGTTTTAAACCTGGTGATACAGCTAGAGACAAAAGAACAGACAATCTTTCAGGTACACAAACTTTTGAATGGAATGAAAGGAAACTCACTCTATTTTCCTGATGCCGTGCACCTGCAGACTGAGTCACATCCCAGTGCAGATGTACTGTTTTACATCATGGCGCAAGGAACTGAAAAAAGTTGTTAGCTTGTTTTACGTGACAGCTACTGATGTCCTATTGAGAAACACAACCACTCTCTGTTAAGCTCCTTTTTTGCTTTAGTCACTGAATCGTGCTTTCTGTATTGGAACAGCTCAGTGAAGAGTGGGAGAGCTGAAATACAAACACCAAATGGTAGGACATTTCCTCCAACAGCACTTTAAAAAAGTAGAAAGCGATGGTGATTTGAGACAGATGACAAAATAGAAATACAAATGTGCTGCATTGCTAGAACAGCGGGAAAATAAATGAAGGTAATCAAGGATTATGCCTGCTCAAAATGTAGTCATGTCCAGGTAAAAGTGCACTCATACAGGGCAAGGCACACTTTTACTTCTGTCACAAGTATACAACCTCATGAGTATAGAGCCTCACAGACAAGTATTAGCCCTTACTGAAATACTTTTAAGTACTTCTGATGATGTGCACTGAAAATTTCTATGGTCCAACTTAATGATTAGGTGCTAGATAGCTTATATTTTTTTATTCTAAATAAAGAAAAAATCCTCCTAATTAATTCTAGTACCCACTAAATTGTTCCAGTACTAATTTAACACATTCCCAACTAGGCTGAGCCTATATTCAGTATAGCTCACTGCAATACAGATCATCATATTATCCTGTGCACCGACACTGTGTTCACTGTTTGTTACCTCAAAAACTTCATTAAGGCAGTTATAGATGGTCCCAGGTCCCACAGCCTTATGGGCCTGGAGAGGGTAGAAAACTGCCAGACAGTTGTTTCCTTCCCAGCATGGCCATACCCTGGCAGCTGGGCAGGGAGAAATCCTGCTCACAGGTGGAAATACACAGAAGTGAAAGCATCTCTGTGTTGTCAAAGATCTTACTTATGGATTTCACTGAAGAGCTGTAAGTAGTAAATAGTGCATTCTAGCTATTCTCCCTTCATTCTTAATAAATAAAAATGCTTTCTTGCAAAAATCGATGACTCAGGGAAAGGTTTGTTTACTCTCCAAGTGATTTGGGAAGGCAGAGGAGAATGCTGTTGGGGAGTTCTTGGCACGAATTTACAGTGCAGAGACAACAGCCTGCAATGGACGTTGGGAAATATTTAGAAAATTTGAAAACAGATTGTGTGATATTGTTCTTGTCTCAAGTGATGTGCGGACAGCGTTCACCTCCCAGCGGGAGGGATGGGGGTGAATGGCTGAGGAGGGAGCCAGTGGAATTCGCACACTCCGATCCCACTGGCCTTTGCTTTGTTTTGGTACAGGGGGAGGGGAAAGGATACTGCTTTTACATCTGAAAAATAAAGAGGTATTTTAACTGTTAGGAATATATTGTCTTGTATTAATAATTTATGGGCAAGAGGCAGCAGGGACAAAAAAGCTTGAGGTACTTTTTACTCCTGAACTAGGCAGCACAGGAAAGCACATATTTAGACACAGTCAAAAATTTTTACCATATTAAATTTTGGTAAAATTTTGCCCATTTTGCAAAACATAAGTCGTCATTGTTTTGACAGGAAGGAAGGAAGAGAGTGGGGTAGGGGAAAAAAGTAAAGAAGAGAGGAAGACAAAGCACATGAGAACAGACACATGTAGCACTTCCCAAACAGTTCAGAATAATATGCATAGCATAAGAAGAATCACAGTACTTCAGTAAGTTTTGGGTTCAATTAGGATCACCTGGCAGTTTAACCAAAGCGGCCAGTCCACAGTGACCCCTAGTAAACCACTCCAGATTATTGCAGCATTACAAGAGGCCATTTTCAAAGTGATTGTTTGCCTTCCAATTACAGTCAGTGATGCCTCGCTTATGTAAAGTTACCCCTATTACGTCAGGTGTAAAGAAGATCAAGGTCTTAGAAAAACCAAAGCTCAGCTGGCTCTAACCAGAAATCTTTTATTTCAGGATCATTGCAGTTCAGGCTTCCAGGACTGCTCAGTTCAGAACGCAATGGGTTGACAGTGGCTGTAGAAAGGAGCCGTGTTTTCATCATCCCCACCTGCCACTGGCTGCAGCAGTCCCAGACACATGACAGGAGGAGAACTGGAAGTGCCACATGGTTACAGAGCAAAATACCTTTGCATGGTTCTTAGCATCACTACAGGTCATTGCTTAGGGGGAAAGACTGCTTGGCAATATCTAGGCACCTAAATTTAAAGTCAGGAGGGAGTCAGATGTGTGCTCCTCAACACCCTGTGCCACAGAGCACTTCTACATAAGCCTTCCTCTCTCCTAGACTGGGGAGGAGCAGGCACTTGCCTGCCTAGTGCACGTGCAAGTACTCATCAGATCCTGCTCCACCAGAGGGACCAGTGCCAGACTTCAATGTTCGCTACCTCCATCAGTCCATTTCACTGCACTTATGTGATCTATGGGAATCATTAGGGGAGTGTTTGCACAAGCTAGTCTGAAAAAGAAGGTCAGCCAATGTTAATCTGCTGAGAAACTGGCAGCCCTATGAGCTCGTAGCACCAGAACTCATTTGCTTTCAAAAGCAGCAACGTCAGATGAAAACAAGGTCAGGTCAATGACCTCCAGTTTGGTGCCAGTCTACATCATGGTCAGACTAGAATGGACAGTCTTGCTAAATGTGATAAAGTGCTTTATCATATCTACTCTGGCATCTAATTTCCATGTTAACTCCTTGCTGAGTTTTGTATCCTCCGTCCCTTATCTATCGTAATGACATGCTATAAAGTATGGAAAATGTCATACTTAACACAGCTGGGGAGGTGGGAAGGTTTCCATGCTGGAGTTACCAGTTCCCGGCATTTGTTTACTGCATACTAATGGTGTCACTGAGTCACTGACACTCTCATGTATGTGATGCACTGGCTGGTGTCTTTCAATGCATGGTAAACCTACAGTCATATTAGGTATTGTTGTTATTATGGCCAGCAAGAGCTGTGCAAATATTAGGGTGAAAAATCTGAGCTCATCATAAAAAAGACAAGAGAAGTTGTCTACTGCTGTGTTCACATCTTTTTGTGCACTCTTACTGGAAGCAGTCAACCACCTATTTAAATAGGTTAAAGCATCTTCAGAGACGGACATGCAAGGGTTTTACATTTTTACCTCACAAAGTAGTCATGCCAGAGACCTGGTTGCAAATACATTCTCCTACTTGAGTGAAAAGGAACAGTGTCTCTTATCCAATCCAAATTTTCAGTCCTGAGCTACAGAGTTTGCATTTTGCATTCTCAGCTCTGAAAATACAGGGTCAACAAAAGCCAGGAACAAGCTTGTGAAATAATTTTGATTGATGACGGTAAGTTTGTTCAGTCCATTGCCTCACTGAGCAGTAGGAGGCCTTTCTACAGTGATGAGTCAGTGTCTGTAGCTGGAACTAGATGCCTAACAGCAGGTTAATTCGGAATCTAACACAAAGTGATCACCAAGGACTAAAAATCATGCTTAGCACCTTCACCAACAAAAACCGGCTACAGGAAAGGAGCACAAATATCCTTAGGAGTGCTCTTGTCACTGGCTCAGCTCCAGTATTCTTTGAAGTGCTCTCTGAATGGGAGCACACAGAGAATGTCAGTTGCCTTGAAATCTTCCCGTGCAAACTGGCACATGAACATGGTGGTACCCTCTGAGATGCATCTGACAGCAAAAAGTCATGCAGGCCTGCATCATAATGAGATATTAGATGGTTAGAGGTACATCAAGTTCTGTTAGTGGGTTACTAAACCCTTAAGGAACAAATAGTACGTTTATCCTGTGCTTCCTGAAAAGATCAGGAAAGCAAAATGATCCAACTTATTTCCTGTGCTCACTTACAGATCTTGCTTTCTAATGACCCGCACTTTTTGGCACAGTTGTCTTGGCAAAATTCAATATTTTTAAATACTTAGTACAGATGCACAGTCACAACATTTCTCATCATACACACATTTGAATACACATCTCTCTATTTTTCTCTTAAGAACACATGGTAGATTTTATCTTTGTTTATCGTTTAAAATTTTAAAAACACTCAGGTGCAACGTTTGCCTAGAGGGGCTCTCCATCTGAATTAACACACAGCTTTGAATGAAGCACTATTACATGTTTCATCTGTATATGCTTGTTCAGTTTTTCCATGCTCATCATGGAATATCCATTGCCTTAGTTACCTTCAGCCCAACTTAGCAAAAAATTTAGCAGGTAGAAACCTGCCTATTTTACAGTGGAGGCTGAGAGCTACATTTTGGTTGGATGATTTCAAGTATCCAGCTTGAGAATGTTTTCATCTGTCCAGGTTTTGAGCTGAGATAATCATATTTTATTGGCTCTACACCAGAGAAGTTCTCCCAATTGAAATATGATAGCTAGAACTCTCATCTGCTGAAAAACAGTCCATCTGGAATGATGAATCATCAGCTCTTGTCTGCCAGGACCCACCCATACTAAATGTATGTGTCAACCGCACTTTGGATTTACTGAAAGTGGATTTACCACTCTTGTTTCTAAGGAATCGGCTAAATTAAGAGCCCATTCATTAAAGTACAGCCTTAATTCATTCCAGGCTCTTTCATGCCCTGTCATGTTATGGATTTTCCTATTTCACAATCCAAGAAAGCAAAACAGAACAATCCATCCTTTGATTTGCCAAAACATTCACATGAATTGATGACAAATACCCATCATGGAAGAAATAAGAGCTTTCACATGATGCCTAAAAAAGAAATGTTCAAATGGAGTAACTTCAGTAAACAATTTAAGTTATTTTGAACAAATATTTGTGCACATCAGGAAATAAAACACTCATTTTGTTTTTCAGCTACTCGTTATAAACAACAAAAAATTAAGAACTTATGAGAATTCAAAACCACCACCAACTCCCTTCTTTCCTCTGATGTTTGTAAATTGTCTGCAGCAATGTCCCCCACACACCAAGCAAAATTGCTGATCGCCATCAAAAATGAGACAAATGACACTACAGAGAAAAGCTTAGACTGAAGAGGAGGTGATTGACCCTTCCATCATGCACTGTCTGAGAGAAAGCTGCTGCTGATTTGTGAAGAGGCAGAACAAAAGAGCAGATTTTCCTGATTCTTGGGCCAAAGAGCTTGCAGCACAGTTTGTATCTCTATCCCTCACTCAGAATAAAAAGTCAGAGTGTGCTGAGCTTGTCACTCCTGGCTGCTCCTCGAGCCATGCAGCAGATTCCCATCATCCCAAATATTTGTTCAAAAAAACAATACAGTAATTACAGAATACTGGTAAAAAGCAAGGGGATTTTAGAGTCGTTTAAGTATCACCTCTCCTCATATATCTTTTTTTGCCCTTTCTTAATTTCCAGACTGAAAGTTCTCTGGTGCTAACAGCTTTTGGTCTTGACTTTTTAAACTATGGACATGATGTTGTAAACTCTTCCATCTAAGTGCACTAGATCCTTTAAGGGGTTCAGCCCTGAGGACCTTGACTCTCTATAAACAGCAGAGCAATGATCAATCTGTTAAGAGGGAATTGTATTGCAAAACCATACACAACAAAACTTTGATTTTATATACACTCCATAGCTGAGCTGCCACC